>JAOPGA020001411.1:0-54009 GCA_026419775.2 Acrasis kona | reverse complement strand
TACCAAATGATGTATTTCCTCATGATACCAAATCTGGAGTAACATGTAAGTGTGGTTGTGATAAGTCGACATCAAATTTCAACGGATGGCTACGCCTTAATAAGAATACCGTTATAATTGTTGACAAAACTACTAGAGAGCCTTGCTACATTGTCCGATTTACAACATTTAAAGAGTTGGAGGAAAACCAAACAAAGTATAATGATATAGAGAGGCTGATGATGTACTTTGTTAAATCCAAACAGAATTTGAACGTCAACCGAAGCAATGGTGCCTACAAAAGAGCAGGCAGTAGGGGCACTTGCTACGCATACGGATATCGAGCAGCATATGAAAAAGGATTCTATTTAGGTAGATACGCACCAAAAGGAATTATTTATAAAAATACCAAACGTAGAGAAGTATGGGAAAAGGAACAAAGAAACCTTGTATGGGTGGAAGGAATTTATCGCAAGTATTTTGAGTCACTTGCCCCATCTATGTTCCAGTCAGTTGTTACGGATGCGAAAATCGCCAACGTTCCTTCTATATCGCAACTACAGTTTGGCAAGTGTAAAAGACCATTTGCATCAAATTTATTTGTCTCTTTTAATTACGTTTCAGCACCTCACGTAGACAACGATAAACAAAAATGGGTGTTTGGAATTTATGCCCCAATATTTTGGAAAACTGGCAAATTAGCCTCCAGAGCACAGGGATTTGATGGAAAACATGGAGAGTTTTGTGTCTCATCATACAAAGTTGCATCATGTTTAAATGAATGTGATGGGATTATAGAAATGGCTTGGAGAGGGAAAGAGGATGTACATTTCACTATGCCTACAACATTAGGAATACGAAGCAAATATGCTCGAGTGGGATCAGCTGTACAAATTAGTGAGAAATTGGTACAAAAAATCGCACGAATGTATCAATCCAAAAAGAAGACGAAGCTTGTAAAAGATCATGGTGGCATTTTGAAGAAATGTTGGTAAAATCGACTCGGTTTATTCGGTAAATGTTGTTTATTGTATTTTGTATTGTTGAATTTGGGTATGGTTCATTTGTAGTTCCAGCTTCAGGCAGTTGCTTGATAACAGTAGGTATGTATGGCCTGTAATGATTTCTTTTGGTTTACTTGATTGTTCAAATATAACTACTATCGGAAGAGTTTAAAATTACTCAGAAATACATTACTTACATTCCAACCAGCAGGTAGGTACAGCTTCAATACTTGGTAGTGCAGTGAGAATGATCAGGAAAAAAAGATGTTTTTTTTCCTGATCATTAGAGCAGTCACTACCAAGTATTGAAGCTGTACCTACCTGCTGGTTTCCATTCCTTTAAATAAGATGTTACGATTCAAATTAATTATCACGTTTAATTACAATAATCCTTTTTACAATACGAAGCAATAAAACAGATCCAATCAATTGCAGGGTTGGCCATTTTGTACTCACTTCAAATTCACCTTTTATATCCATTGTTTCCGGGAAAACTCGCTATGCAATGGTTTCTATTCACTCTTTTAATGATGGATATGGATGTGACACAATTGACTTGTCATCAATTTCAACCTGTGATAGTGACATCTACCCTCTATCAGATTCTAATCCAAAAAGTAACGAAATAACGGTATCAGCCAAGATGAAAGTCATATTGAGCCCAGCAACAGAAAATATTGTTGCTTTTTTATTTAATTTTCTGGCACTTTTAGGGATTAATGGAATTATGGAAGTCAAAAGAAGAAACAACTTGTTGACCACCAACGAAAGAGCAGAAGCCTTTGATGAGAGTTTCGCCATCAACAACATTCCCACTAATGGGCCACTGGTTTGGCTTTTAAAAATTAATGTGTCACACACAAATGCAAGAGCGATAATGCTGTTTTATAGTGTTCTATGTTGCATGGTGGGTATAAAAGTGACAAGTATCAGGAGTACACAAAATGTCATGGGATTTAACCAAAAGGAAAGATTTTTAAGTTTGGAATTATATGACCGATCATACGTGGGGAACTCCGGAAACATGGTCATTTATGATGCTTCTGCTCCTTATCCTGGTATAGCAGAAGTAGCACCTGGAGTTATTCCAAATGCACTCGATTATTGCCTGGGTATCTACTCTACATCTAGACATCTTCATATAGACACACTTAGAGACGGTGCAAATACCCCAAGCATTTTGTTCGCACCACCACCCGCTGGACAAGCTGACCCTATATATTTTTTAAGGGCTGTGGCTGATAATGCATTTGGTAACCCAAAATTTTATAAGTAAACATAAATTTAACCCTTTGAATAATCACACCAAAAATCGAGTCAACTTGTCAATTTGAAAATTGGAATTAAGCTTGATTTCAAGGTAAATCCTTGATGATATAGTGTCTTTGACAAAACATTAAACACTATTCAGCCATATAAATATCATTTTCTTGAAGCTCTAATCCTGCCCTACTCGACACACCAATAATATCAGTAAAAAGTAGTGGAAGTATACATACTTTTCGGTTTTTTTCTGAGGTAAAAATGCATTTTTATTGCTGCAAACACTGTTTTATGACATTCTAAGAGTCTATTTTTTGGTGGGTTCAAAAGAGTTAAACTTGTTGAATGAATGATGGCTTTTATTTTTTACAACATAACATAATATGTCTTGGCCCGTTAATCTTGTTGATCCAGTCATCTTCTACAAAGAATCTGACCTCGTTTTGGTTGTTGTTTGCTACGTTGTACGTGGTTTTTCTTCATCATAGAAACTTGATAGGTCCTGATCTTTGTGGAAATGGATGATGACGCCTCTTGCATGGTTGGTCTTCCTTGGGTCCTTCGACACGATACGATTATACCGTAACTTCTTTGTCCGTGATTCATCCCATGATTAGTTTCTTTGGGATGCTACAGAGCCTATTCTTGTCTGCTGTCTTGAATGTGACAGACATACTACCCTTGGATGCTTGTCCCTCTACCAAAGTAAATCTGGGCTCTACTCTGTCGTTCGCAATGGGATTCTTCAAGTCTTTCTTTGATTTGAATATCACCGTTACGGTTAAAAACATGTTGAAAATCAGGATCTCTTCAATGGTCTCTCCGTCAGAGTCATTGAGATCGCCTTTGATCAGATCCCTGATGTCGAATGATGATAGTTCCAGATCCGTGTAGTCGTGGAATATGACCTTGGCAGATCTTTCGAAGTCAAAAAGTGTACCAAAAATCACAATAATAAATTATAAAATTCTCTGAGTACGGTCTTCCAATCCATTCATGTTAGAAAATATAATGGTATATTTACAAAAATATTTATTTCCAATCTTTACAGATTTTGGTAATACTAGTAGAACGTTTCCGCTCATTTTTTAACGTGCTTCTTGAACTCAATCTTTCTTACAGCGATTTGAACGAAATCCGAACCCGATGTCTTTTCGACAACGGTTGGTTGCAACAGAATAAAAGTGTAGTTTATTGTAGTTCGAAAGCGTTGACTACTAGATACCACATGATTACATAGCTATTATCAGGAGTGGAATGTAACTTGCACCACATTATAATATTATAAATACGACGGGTTTTTAACTTCTCGCTGATCGGAGATCGTAAAAATAAGAGTTTCTAAATAGACCTGCAGTTTTTTAATAGACGCCTCGCTATTTAAAAAGACATGAATGATCAATATGTCATCCAAAATTATACAAAACATGAGCACCACTGCATATCTCCCGACAACCGCCGCCATCATGAAGCCAGATGGCCCAGGAGCAACAACTGTCACCCAAACAACCGTAACACAAACTGCTTACGCCACACCAGTAACAAAAGGAACACAAGTTTTATCCCAAATCATGTCAGCCCTAATGGGCTTGTGTATGTTTATTGGAGGTGTATTGCTACTTGTTGGGGCGGCCATTAGCTTGGCCAATTTCGGTAAGTTTATTATCAAACAAATTTCATGAACTACAATAACAGGCTATCACTACCGCGCCAGTGGGATCCTCTGGATCATTGCCTTCGCCTTTTTCACCGTAGCCGCAGTATGTGCATTCATTGCAAGTTTCGATCTAGGAAACAAGCACTCTAGAACTCCTTATCATTTCTTGAATCTAATTGGAAGCATTGCCTTCTTCCTGGGAAGTATATTAATGATTATTGGTGCTGCTCTATGGTTGGCAGGACCGAATAGATTCAACACATTCAATGCAGGAACCATATTGTGGATTATTGGTTCATCATTGATTCTGGCCTATTTTTTAATCAGGTAATTAACTAGTATTTTATTGCTTTATTCACATTCATTAAGAAATTATGGTGCAATTGTGGATGGCATCTACATGTACCATTCCTACCTTGGCAGTTTGACCAACCGCACAAATGGACTCTCCACATATGAAGTTGCTCCCAAGAGTTTGATTTCAAGCTTGTACCTGAACGGCATTGCCACCATCCTGTACACTGTTGCTTCGGTGCTCTTATTGCTTGGGTCCATTTCATGGCACAGTTATAATAGAACAGGTTACAATAGATCGTTCCAAACTCAGGCTGGTGTCTTGTGGATTATTTCGGGGGCACTGTACTTGATTGGTGGTCTCATTCAAATCGCTGCTCGCAGATAAAATGTAAACATGTAGATAAAACATATTATCATTCCATTAGAAATGTTCATTATTCAAAAACATCTTCTGGTCTAATAGTCTTGAATGTTAACAGAATTCGATGTAAAGCAATCTGGGCCATGGGGTGAATGTTGCGTGAAATTTGGTTGAATATGCGGAGCTTCGGAGTTGTGTGATTGGTTGATCAAGTAACTCCGACCTGATTGATTATTTGATCGGTTTTGCAATTCCAAAATCCATCAAAAAAACCGAAATGAAATTCTTCTTGTTGGCGGTCATTGTTGCAATCTTGGCTTACACCACCTCAGCCCAAGAGGTTCGCTCAAAGGTCCAGTACAAGATCTCGGAGAAGGATGCTCTTCTATTTATCGAAGGATTTGCACTTGGTAAATTTACTCCATCGTTTCATTCACTCACACTTCACAGGAGTTGAAGCTGAAATTGCAGACGTTTCCGTATGTGTTAAAGAAGTCACCGCCACACTAGATGATTTCTCCACTGCCTACGCAAAACTCAAGCTTGGATTCCACACTCTTTCACCATCACTTGTTCGTGAGGGAATTACTCATCTTGGTGCTGGAATTGAGTCAGTGACAAAGGATCTAAAGGACTGCGGTGTAGACAGACTTGTCAAGGACATTCTTGCTCTAACTGCTGAAATCAAGCAAGGTGGCATTCTAAAAGTACTAATCAAGGAAGTCATCAGCATTTTCCACCACAGAAAAGATGTCACCACAGAAATCAAGACATTCATCAAAGCATACGGCGACAAGGACTACAAGGTTGCTGGTGTTCAAGTTGGTAAACTAGTCGCAGGTCTACTAGAACCAAGCAACTAAATGTATAAAGATAATCTTTAAATCATACTGTGTGATTTTTTGTTTAACTTTTTCGCTTTGTGTGGAAATCATCTTAGGACGACTACAAATAACGAACTCGTACTTTTTTTGTCCACGACATGCGTGTTGAAAATGTTCGTTTCACAGATTAGTAGGGACTTAAACAAATTTATTCCAACCCAATACTGATGAGATCATTCTGCGTTTCTTCTCTAATTGATCGGATTTTGTTGTCCTTATTTCCATTATTACAATAAATGAACAGTGTCTGGTCCGACAACCCACCCGAAGAACTCAATCCATCAGACGATGAACTTTGCCGTATATGCAGACAGGGCGGAACAATGATGAGGCCGTTATATCATCCATGTAATGTAAGTATTATTTAAAAAAACTTGAATCTTGACCATCTTTCAGTGCTCTGGAAGTATTAGACATGTACATGAAGACTGCTTAATACAATGGATCAATCACTCAAACAATCAAACTTGTGAACTTTGTAGACAACAATTTCACTTCACAAACATTTATGCGGACAATGCACCTGAAAGATTAACAATAACACAAGTCCTTTTCGGCACTCTCCAAATGGGTGGAAACATTTTGAAGAATTGTTCACGCTTCGCTCTGGTTCTATTCATGTGGACTTTCGTTTTGCCACTACTTACCTCATACGTTTGGAAATTGTACTTTGCCAAATCACTTGGAGAACTTTATGATTCTTTTGCACTCCATTACACTAAATTGTAAAGATCTCTTTCCAACAATAATACTTACATTAAAAGCGAACTACTAAAAGATTGTTTGATTGGAAGCGTTTTATCCGTCGTGATCCTAGTGTTTGGGCTGTGTATTTCTGGTGTGAAGGATTTTGTGAATAACAACATTGACTTGCTGAATGAGCACGTCAACCAGCAACCTTTGGTGAACCATATTGTACAGATTGAAGAGGATGCACCACCCAGCCTTGATGACGACGACGATGACCATGATGACAGCGACAGCGACGATGCCATCGACGCCGTGAGAGAAATCGTCAACCAAAACATTGAAGCACCACAAAGACTCATAGAAGACGAAGAAGTAGATCTAGAGGAAATACTTGGCTTCAGCGGACCCGTCGGATCCATATTCGGTAACTGCTTCATGATCATCATCTCAAACGCAGTCCATCTTTTGGTATTCATTTTGATCCCATTATCGTTAGGCCGCACCGTCTCCTTCACCCATCGGCTACTACCTCTAGAATACAAGAATACATGGATCAAGGATGCCTTCGACATTGTGATCGGATACTTGTTTGGAGCAACCCTACTGGTCGCATTAATCGCACTCAACATTACAAGTCACACATTATTCGGAAAGCCAAGAATATACAAAGTAACGAGAGCAGCCATCAAAGCAGCACAATATGGATTCACGCTGATCAAGATTTTAACGGTCGTACTTTTATGCTTCTTCGTGACGCCATGGATATTAGGAATCTCCATCAACCTCAACACTAGCGAATTCTTCGACGTGACCGTCCATCAACGAATCGATCAATTACTACCGCAGGGATTATCGACGATGGAACCAACATTTTTGTTCGGCCTCCATTGGATATTGGGAGTGGTGTTCCTGTTTCAAATATCAGGCACCGTGCGATCGCTTCGTTCCATCATTTACGGTCCAAGATGTTTATGGTTCTTCAACAACCCAGACGATCCAGATTTTCAATTCTTGAGGGAATTGGTGACCACGCCCATTACGAAACATGCAAGAAGGATCGTCATGACACACATTTTATTTCACTTTTTTGTGATCGTGCTGATCAGAGCGCCGCTCAAATTATCGAGGAGTTTATTTCAAATCACGTCAAATCATGCGAATCAACCATGGCACCAATTGTACCCGCTACAATTAAACATTCCCGATCCATTCCTATCGACCAGCATTGACATTTGTTTGATTAGTTTGTTGACGCAATTGTCCATCAACAATCAATTGAGACCCATGGAGAGAATCAAAAACTTTGTGACTCGTTGGCTTCATGCATGTGGAAATGCATTGGGATTGGAACACTTTTTATTTTACGATCCATCACAAACCAATCAGCAAGATGCGCAACGGATCGACATTTATCCCGATTACTTTTTCATGAGAATCGTGAGTTTGTTGGTGATGGCTTGGTGTACCGTGGTGGCGTTGATTAGCATCGCGTTCAGCGTTCCTTTGATCGCAGGTCGTTTCGTTCTTTGGTGGGCGATTCCCGAATTGTTCCAAAATGTGTTCGGCACCACTTACGAACCTGCCTTGTTGGAGGTGATCACTTGTAATGATATTTATTGTTGTTTGATTGGATTGTATGCGGTGGTGTTGGTTGTGACCGTGGCCAAGCACTTGTATGAATTGAGAAGAGTAAATAATATGATGGCCACCATATGTAAATATGGATGGATTGGTTTACAATGTTTTATTTTGTTCTTATTTTTGTTTTTATTAATTCCGTTGTTGGTTGGCTTGTTGGCCTATGTGTGTGCCGTGGTGTTGATATTGACCGTTAGTGATCCCCTGTCCGGTATGCAGAGATCGCCAGTGTATATTCCCGGTGAGATTTATGCGTTTGGTTTGTTGAGCGTCGGCACGTTGTTTCGATACTTTTTTATGGTCAAGACTCAGCCCTTTTATGATATATTCATGAACGTCAAGAGAAATGGGTTGCATCATTTGGACGCAATGTACATTTTTACTAGCGGCGTGTTGCCTCTTTTGTTTGTGTTCACTTGCTTCTTGGGTATACCTTACATTATGAGTCATTTGATTTTTGGATGTAGCGATTATACTTACTATGCTTATCCTTTGCTATTGTGTTTGAGCGTTGCCTACAAGATGGGCGAGCTGATTTGGAAGAGTTTCTATGCGCTACATGATAGAGTGTTGAACAACAAGTATTTGGTGAGGAGAGCTTTGATTAATGCTAACCGTTCATGAATAAAATGTACATTTTTTATATAATACAAGAATTGTTTGATGATACACACCACATTGTCTGAGCCACAAGATAAATCAGAGCAATGGCAAAAGTGTTGGCTTTTAAACTAAAGTTGTTGTTCTCAGGTAGCACCACATCAAAAACGTTAGAGTGATTGGGTGGATAGATGATGGGTGGACGAATTACAGGTGAATGGTCGATGGAATTTGTTGGCGATTGAGTGGGAACTGCTTCGTCTACAATTTGTTTAATTTCTTCTTCTATTGTTTCACTTGATGCAGTTGGCTCTTTGATTTCAAAGTCCTTCACGTCCTCTCTTGTTATCTGTACAAAATCATCAATATCTTGAGTGAGGTCCGATTTGCTGTCTGGTGAACTGATCAAGTAGTTCATATTGATATGTGGGCTTATTGATTGCATTTGTTGTAAATGTGATGTTGGAGTGGTATTTTCCGTCACTCAATCGAGTGCAAAAATATCCTGATCGACCAGTAAACGGAAAAAGCTGTCTCTTACGTACAAAAAAATGAGTGACAAAAGCAAAAACAGGTTTGGAACGCTATACAAGCCACTCAGGACGTCATTCTCTTGCAACATTCATGGCATCTGCAGGTTTTACTGCTGTGGATATACAAGCTATGCTTCGTCATAAAAACACATCGACGTCGCAAGTGTACATCGGTTCTGAGAAAAATGTTCGTCCAAAGTTAGCAAAGAAAGTGGTTGCTGCACTGCAGAACGAGAATCCATCCAAAGACCGAATTGCACCAAAAGCGATACCATCATCTTCAAAAACTGATTACCCTAACATTAATTCTGATGAGGACGAAGTTGATGTTTGAGATGTTGATTCAGTAACAAACATACCACATGTAGAGGACAAAGAAATCACCACGTCCAGTGGGAAGAAAATTGTGTTCAATAACTGCCACTTTAATAGTGTATTGCACTTCTAATATTACAATAAATTTCACTTTGTAACAAAATCCGAGTGAGGTCCAGGTGAAGATTCCATAATCCGTCCAATAGAATCACCGTTTATAAAGATATTTTCACACTTCAAATCTCTGTATATAATGGGAGGGTTGTGGGAGTGCAGATGTTCGAGGCCTTCTAGAATCTGCCTCAACCACTGCTTGATTGTCCCAACACTATTTTGTTTGATTAAAATGTTTATTATCTACCCAAACAACGGCCTCATACTGTATTTCCATTCATTAAATGAGCATCTGGTGTCATTGGTCATGAGTGCATCTTGATTTGTTTAGACACGAATGAGAGATGTACACACCTCTTAAAGTTGTTCATCCTACACGTCTTGAAAACTGTATGGCTGCCTATTTCTGTTGTATGCAGTAAAGTTCATTACTTACCGTCACTCAACCTCACACCAGGCACTTCATATAGCTTCCAGGCCGTTCTACAGGGAGCTGATGGATTGGCTTATGAGGATGATGTTAGAAAGTTTAGAACATTAAATTATGATGTGGACGAAGTCACTTTTGCAGCAGGAGGTGACATGGGATACACAAGCAAGTATCGATATAACTAAGCAGGCCGCCGCTACAAATCCTGCATTCATCGGTAATGTCTTTCACTGTAATTTTTTTAACCTATTTAGCTGTTGGTGGAGATTTGGCCTACGATAATGGCTTCCAAACATACCATCCCTGACATTGTGATAGGTATTCCAAGGATACATTCATTCTACTAAAAACTCTTGGTCTGTCGTCATCCTCCAATCTGTTATTTAGATACATACATTATGATAACACAGAAGATGAAGCAAAACACAAATCAAATAATACCACTTTCATCAACAGCCTTCACAGACAATCCTTTTGCAGCACTGCAAGTCACAGAATAGAAATGATATTTAGTACCTACTTTCTCAACAAATGGATTTAACGTAGCGGAACGCAACACACCCATAGCACCATCTCCAATAAACACAGTACCATTGGAAACATTTGTATCGTTGGAAATGACAACATTATTGGCAATCACTTTGGATCGTTTAAATGTATGATCATGATTTTCGAAGGCTAATGAAACATTGTATTGTGAGAAAAGAGGAGCCCATACTCGTAATCCCTCAACAACCAAAAAGTCATCATTCTTTCTTGACGTTGGATATAGCGGCGCATGGTAGGTTACCATCTACAGTGTGTGATATGTTTTGTCTCTCCCATACGCTCTTCATCCACTCCACCTGATCAGCATGAGGAGCTGGTTAAACATACCATCCTATTATTAGAATTTCCGGAAGAATCCCAAAATTTCGAAGGAAGAACAAGACTTCACCTATTATTCCTCATTCATTGTAAGCGTTTCTTTGAACCCAACAATAACCCTTTATTTGACATCACATTCATTCATTCCTTACTGGTACCACAACAACTCTTTCTCCATTCAATTTGTTTTTCAATGAGTTGAATGTTAGTGTACTGTTGATTATTGCTTTGCGTTTGTTTTGTTCCTCGTAAAAAAAATGTTTTATCTCAAATCCCAGCTGTTGCGATACAGCGCGTATCATCTTATCAAATGTTTCTGCTTCAACATCAACATCATATTCCCCACACTGGACACTGACCCTGAGCATGTTGAATTGCTGCTGACCACCTCCACCACTCACTACAATAACATGTTGAGTACTTTTGTGTGCTGTGTGTGACTTACACCTAATCTTTTTAACATGATCATATGGTTCGTTTCTATCTCTGCTTCGTTTGTCATTTCTGTTCACTATTAGACGAATTGTCATCCGGTATTGCAGAGGTTGTAATGATGTTACTTATAAATGATAAATATAAATGATAAATATCGTTCGAGTGGTAGTTACGTCGACGTAACTCAACCTTGTTTCTTACAACCATTTATCCTTATGGTTATCTGGCACAGATAGATTTGATACTTTCAACGCCGGTACTATTATTTGGATTATTGGTTCCTCAATAATCCTTGCCTACTTCCTCTTCAGAAACTATGTTGCCATTGTGGAACGTTTTTACTGTTATCACTCCTACAGTTAAGAATGAGCAAATTAACAATTACAGTGCATTGATGGTTTAGTGGTAGAATTGGACGTTGCCATCGTCTAGACCGGGGTTCGATATTACGGAAAGTCCCCGTCAATGCAATCTTTTACTACTCAAAAATTGTAATGAGGAGGATATGTTATTGTTGCCCAAGTAAACTTTGTCCTAAAAAAATCCTTTTTATTTGATTGCACGTAAAAACTGTGCTTTAAACACATAAAACATGCCTGTACAATTATTTACATACTGTGGGTTCATGTTTTAATTGTTGGCTGCACCGCCATTGTCATCCATCTCTTGTTCATCAGCATCTTGTGCCTGTGCTGCCGCAATATTTGCTGTACTCTCCCTCTCAATCTCATTATAGAGTCCACAACAAATGACAAAAATTGCATGTAGTTTCTCAGGTGCCATCAAAACCCCAATCGAGATCCAAAACTTTGAACATACTCTTTAATCTACCAAAAACACGCTCAATCATACTTCTAATAGATGCCATCCTTTTGTTTGAAATGATTTCTTCTGCAGTAAGCGAACCTCTTTTAGGCTTCTTCTTGATGTTGATGGAACAATACGTGGAATCCCTCCAGTTGCTATCTTGATCTTACGAGAGAAGTCTTGCAATTTACTGATACCCATATTATTCAACACATGTTTAACAGAGCATTTTCTTTTAACATAAATAGAATCGTTGACTATTTCAAAGATATTATCTATGCTCAAGGGATTTAAAAAAACCAATTATGAAGGGAACTGGAGAATACATACGAAGAGCACGGAATAAGTTGAGTCCGATGAGGGATATTGCCGCAGATTTCGATGTTACAATGTGAAAGAAATTGTTAAATTTTGAGGAGGCAGCAAAGATGTTCAAAAAATTGTACATCAATTTAACTTCACCTAAAAGGGTTTCATCAGATTGTTTCTTATGGATCGCTTCCAATTCGTCCCAATGAAACAAGAATGAATGTTTGGTTGTGTCAACCTGTAGACTTTTAATCCAATAATATCTTCAATCCCCTTTATACCTTACAGCTTCGCGCCAAGCTTCTAGTAACGGACTTGTATGTACGCCACTGTCATCATGTTTTCGTAACGTTCATGTTTGCGGGGAATATATTTTGATCTTTCCATATATGGTTAATTTGTTTAGAGTTAGAGTTCAGCTTAGAGTGATTATGGGCGGACTCGAAAGAAAATAACAAACTCCAAGATGTTGCAACAAAACTCAATGACCTAGGTTGATGGGGAAATGTTTGTTGATATGGTCCGTAAACTGTATAAGGATTGAACTTTTACCTTCAATTTTAATGATTCTTAACATGATTGATACTTACCTACTGCTGAATCTCCAATAAGAAGCAACTTCAGTATGTGGTCATATGATTCTGTTCCACTCTTGGTCATATTAACAACAAACAATCAATTGGTTACAACGGGGTAAGGGAAGAATAATTCAAAAAGGAAAGAATGGAGCCTTTTTTATTAGATACGTTAATTTACAATATGAAATGAACTCGTCGTACAATTCGTACCATCCGACAATTCGACATGACACGATTCGAATAACAACGTCGCACGAGGAAAAGTGGAAACCGTGGTTAATAAATGTGTATTATTTGACTTTGATTTCTTGTGTGTATAATCCTAGTATTAATAGTAGATGTGCTCTTCATCGTGCTACACTAATGTAATAATGAATAAAAGTCTTTAGGAGAGATGCTGTATTTTTCCATTCTTAAAATAGGATGTAGGCTAGATTGTAGATACTTGGCATTTTGGCTTGAGTGCAATCCTTGGTAATGGCTTATAAAGTATCTAAAACTGACATAGATTCCTCAATTAAAAGTAGTGATAAAAGCTTTGTATGTACCCCAAATAAAACTGGCAAAGATTCCCCCTTAATTTCAAGGTGTGAAGGTTTTGGTGGGCAAGGTTGAAAGTAGGAAACCATGAATTGTTAGTTAGAGTTTGTTCGAAAGTACTCCACCTCTCTAGGATATATTCTACAATATTAAAACAATTGGATTTATGGAGACCTACGTGCGAGTATGATGCCACTTCTGGAGGTTGGAACAGTATACGAGATGTTAGTTTTGCCTTGTTTTGCATTGTTATTATTCTTGTTTGGGAACTGTTCTTTAAATAGCCTAATTGTAAAAAAGTTCTTTTCCTGCGGAAGTTGTTGTGCCCACAGGAATTGTAGATTATTTGTAAATATTTTGTCATAACACAATAAGCAATTTATATAAAACTAATAATTACAATTGAATTGACATCTTGAAAATGACATATTTATAAGTAACATCATCACAACCTTTGCAATACCAGTTTAGAGTAATCACAGAGTTTTTGAACATGCTTGTCAAATAGAGAGTTTGAAAGGTTCAGTGGATTATACATAAAAAATATACTTATATTAAATAATCCAATAGATTTTATTATAAAAGTTTGGTATGGAGTCTTGTGGCACAACATATCAACAATCTAACTATCCAACACAACAAACATGAGCAATCCTCTTGACAATTTCCTATTTGAACCACAACAAATATTGACTCTTAGAAAAATCAACACTAGTGCTAAGACAACTAAAAAGAATTTCCAGGGGATGTGAGAATGCTAATAAAAACTATTGACCAGTTCAAATTGTTTTCACGAGACCCTTCAAAAACTGTATATAAGATACCCAGGGAAGGCGCTCCAATCTTCAATACCCAAACAGCCTTTGTAGGCCCAGGAGGACAACATCTATATAGAGGTGGTATAAAGGTAGCGGGTACAGGCTTGGCCATTCTTCTAAGGGATGAACGCCCAAATGTCAGTAAAGTAGCAAACCTACATTACAACAACACAAGGCCAAGGCCAAACTTAAACTAACTCCCTCCTTCCCAATTTATACAACCGCCACCACCGACATCAATGTCCATTGATAACCAAGCACAGCGAGATTGCCGTTTGGACAAGGCTCTAAAGCAAAATAGAAGGATATTGGATATGATCCAAGAGTGTCAAAGGCAGAGTGCTGTATCTCAAAGGCAGATAGATGTCGCCCAAACACACATATCTAAAATACTGGATATTCTTGGAAAAAATCAATAAAATTGTATTATAATAATTATTTGCTTGATATTGAATTGGATGAGGTGACAAATATATGACTGAGCTATTAATAAGTTATTGAATTAAGGACAATTTCTTGCAAATCAGTCACTGTGTCCATTCTTAACATTACATGTTCGGAAGAACATTGCTTTGTTCATCTTCGCCATCAAATGTCGCATTTGGATTTGCTATTATAATTGTTTAAAAAGGAATCCGCGGTTCTGTATTTGTACTTTAATTGACAAAAGGATTGTGTCAATGTACACCCTCTGCTTATTGTAAAGAGAAGAAAAGAAAATGCCTCAAAAAGTTGGGTGTCAGAGATTAAGTTTAAAAATTATCAAAGTACAATAAGACTTGGCTAAGGTTATAGTTCGTATACTTTTATCCCAGATGGAGGCTTGGTCGGTACTGCTTTTATCAACTCCACTGCAAATCTCTACAACATTAGAGCACTCAACGCCAGCGTTAGCGTAGAGTTATGATGCCTATTTGATCACCAACATAGATTTATGATCCAATCCCAACATCTTTTGATACTAAATTTAACAATATGCACCAGATAAAGCATCATGTCCAGACAGATTATATAAACAACAACCTTGACAGCCATTGCAACTAAATTTGTATTGGAATATTTTTTTTGGGATTTTATTTGTTTAAATGAATAAAAAGAATATAACCAGTAACAGGTCCGGCAATATAAAGAGGAATATAAAAGATGTAATGTAAAAAACAAAATAAGTTGTAATTGTCTTCATGAAAATTCTGCTTTTGCCTTTTTCTGTTTTTGCTCCAATCCAATCTTGACCCTATCCAAACACCTTTAAACAGAGACATTTTGTAATCAATATTAAAGCTGATTAGACAACATATTGTGATGTTGAAGCAAGTGGCCCAATTGATGGGTCCTCTAAAGTTGTCCAGTGCTTCAAGTGCAATGCTCAAAAATCTATAACCCTCAAAGTATTTACTTGTGATAATAATACCTCATTTAAAATACGATTGGCAAATTGCCGAGAACAATCATAACAAGGCATTAGTTGACGCGATATGTCGATGTGGCCGACCTACTCAAGAAGTAGTTGACATTCAATTGTTATCAATCCATCACGAATAATAAAAAATACATTTTTATGAATCTCAACTTATTTAAAGCATTCCCCATATCCTCCAGTATACTTTTTGACCCCGAAAGTATAACGTATGCCTTTTTTAGGGTGGGTGAGTGGGATGATAAAAGTTAACGAAATTATGTAAAAGTAATGAGATGTAAACTCCTATTATTCAAGTACTAAACTTTTGATTTATAAAGTATATAATATTATGAACCTAATGTAATGAGAGCAGTTGGACCAAGGACTGGTAAATATATATATATTACACAGCCTTGAATACCACTAGCATCCACATACACTAAGCTTGCTCGAGTGTCTTATATTGTTATCCATCATGTAAAGTAATTATTTTTTAGGGTAGGAGGGTAGGGTAATGCAAATTAAATGAAATGTAAACTCTCGTGCTGTATAGTTTCAAACTAATTGCATGATGCAAACATCAATATTTTGAATATAAAGTATTCAACGCAAACATTTACATATCAGCCAAATGTAAACTAACTATATTCTAGTAATAATCCTTCTTCAAATGCTCTCTAATTTAACTCTCAACCGCTTTTCAAACTGAAATGTAATAACGAATATATATATCCTGTAACGCACACTACCCCAACGATACAGTAACACTCTTTTTAACGTAAAATCATACACGTAAAAAAAGCCTTAACAGCTGCAAACGAAAAGAGCAAGAGGCAAACAAGGTTGAGTCAACTGAGGACATGACACCATTTCCCCCCGTCGATAGTTGAGTATACATTATGAATCAATTGATGGTGAATATCATGGTCAATTTCGTGTTCTATCATGGAATGTGACTAAAATTGTTGCTCTCTTTATCCACTTCACGTTGTGACTTCTTTGGCAAGTTCAGAATGTAATCATCAAAGGTCAACTAAGCATTCCAAGTTGGCCTATTTTAGGATCAAAAATACTCATAAAGACTCTTTGTCTAACGCACAGTGGTGCTTGTATAATATCCAATTATGTTTAAAAAATTTGGCAATATAACAAAGGAACCGTGCAAGTTCTCCTTCAATTTGTCTGTTGACAACATTGATGGATTCAAAGCTCCAGAGGTGAAACCTGCGCCAAAAACAGCCCCAACTTATTCTGTAAGCGCTTCTATTAAGATCAAACATTTAACGACTCGTTCAGATAAAATGGAAGAGGGGGGACAAAAGAAAAGGCGAAACACCTTTCATCACCCCGCAAGGCAGTAGGCTTGTATTTAATCAAACATTCAAGTTCAGCGGAACTTTATTCAAAGAAAAGTCAAAGAAGGCGGGCAAATCTGCCTACGGGAAAAAGTTGTTAAACATTACTCTTGAAGAGGTTTGCACTAACGATAGTATCATCATGATTTACCGTGCAATAGAAAGGTGAGAGGAACAAGATAACCGTTTTAGCCAAGGCGGAGGTTGATCTATCCGAATTTGTTGATGACGAAAGAGAATTAACAAACAGCACAAATGTCAAGCTTGCCATCGACAAGAAGACCAACGCCACCTTGAAACTTACGATCAATTCGAAATCACTCAAAGATTTGAAGCCAGGGTATGTTGATGGCGCTCACATGCTTTTTAACCCAATGTAGAGATGAAGGCTACACGAACGCAAGCACATACACTGGAGTGGAGTCTGAAACAGAGGATGAAAAGAGCGCCAAAGATGACGAGTCCGAGAAATCGGAGAAGTCGGAGAAGTCAGAGCGATCAGACACTGACTCAAAGAGCGAGAAGACCGCAGAAAGCATTTCATCGGATGCGCGCACTCAAGAAAAGAAAAAGAACAAGGACACCGAAAGCGACAAATCCGAAAGCGAAGACGACAAGACCGAGACCGAAACAGAGGACGACAAGACGGACAAGACCGAAGAATCCAGCACTCCCGTCAAGGCCACCCCACCAAAGGTCGCCGTCGCACCCGCAGCCGCAAAGACATTGAGTCCCGCATCACCAACCAACGACAATCATGAGCTGGAGCTAGAGAACAAAAAGTTACACAAGCAGATCGAGGATCTACAGCACAAGATTGAAGAAATCGAACAGCTCAAGTCCAAATCAGAATCCAACAATTGGGCCGTCATGGTGAAAAAGATTCAAAAGGAAAGAGACGACGTCAAGGAAAAGATGAGATCGCTCGAGTTGGAGATGGAACAAGTCAAGGTGGAGAGCGCCAGAGCTCAGCAAGCACAAGCCGAAGCAGAGAAGGTGCTGAACGACAACAACAAAAAGTCACAAGCAGAGAAGCAAAAGTTGGAGAAGAACATTGCAGAGCTCAAGGAGAAATCCTCAAACGTACGTACATCTTACTTGGTGTCATTAACACTGATCCGCAGTCAAAGGTAAATGATGAACAAATTAACCTGGTGATCGCCCAAAAGGCGGAACTAGAACAAAAGTGCGAGTCACTTTCAAAAAAACTCAACGACATGCAACAATTGCAAAAAAATGGTGATGATGATGGTGACGAATTACGAAACACGATTCAAAGGTTGGAGAAGGAGAACGCAAAGCAATTGGAAGAATTGGAATCCAGTCAACAACAGATCGCTCAACTCAAGAGCAAGATTGAAGTTGACAATAAATCACTCAAGGTAATGTTCACACATATACGATTGTGGTGGTCGTATGTGGGTGGTGGTGTGACGATGAATGTGTACATGATGATGATGATGCCCTACGAGCGCTGCGTTGTGATGATGATGATGATGAGGTAAGTTACATTCGTTTCACACACATACACACACAGTTCTCCTCGTACACACGCATCGATGCACCTCTCTCTCTCTGCGTGCTTATCACAGTTTTCAGAGTGGTTGCTAATAGGTGTGAATACAGGATGTGGAGAGCGATAGAATCAAGGTGAGAGAAGAATGCAAGGAATTGGAGATGCAAATATCCAAATTCAACGAGACCAACCAAGTGCTCAAGGGTCATTTGGAGAAGATCAAGATTGATTTCGACAAGCGACTGGTGGTGATTCAATCCGAGAAGGAATTAGAATTATCCAACAGCAACAAGGAATTGGAAAAGATGAACGTCAGGATCAAGGAATTGATGGACGTGAATCAGAGCAACGAATCAGAATTGAATGCGCTGCGATCGGGTCTTACTCATGGCGATCGACAAAAACAAGAATTATCGGAACGCATCCAATCACTAGAGAAGCACGATAATGATCAAAAGGAACAATTACTGACGCTACAGTACCAGCTCACCCAGAGCGATGCCTTGTTGGATGAATCCAGGTCACAATTGGAACAATCCAATGCCAAGGTGCAACAATTGCAACAATTATCGAGCACACATTCCACGGAGATTAGCAATCTACAATCTAGGTTGACGCAGGGCGATACCAACACCAGCACGCTACTGGAGGAGAAGGACGTTACCATCAACCATCTCCAATCACAATTATTAGATTTACGATCCGATCATCAAGATGCGATCAAAAAGTTGAATCAGTCGAACGATCAAGTATCGAATTTGAATGCGACCGTTCGGTCCAAACAAGAATCCATCGCTCAATTAGAAATCACCAGTCAACAATCATCCAACGAATTGGAACAATACAAACGCAAATGTGACGAAGCTGAATTCGAGCACTCCAAATTGAGCGATCAATTAAAACAAGCCAAGATTGATTCGGACCGAATGGAATCCAAATTGAAATCCAATCACGCCTCTCAATTGGAATCGCTTCAATCCGCTCGCGACGCATTGACCAAGCAATTACATGATTCCAACGTGGAATTAGATCGCAGCAAATCCATCATATCGGAGGAATCCACTCGCATCAAGGAACTGGAGGCCGCTAGACAAGGCACCAGTTGGGAATTGGAGGTCAAGATCAAGGAATTGGATTCCATCAAGAAGCAATTGGTCGATCAAAAATCTCAATCACAAACCACCACCAGCGCATTGAACCTGGCCATCGATGATGCCAGGCAATTAAGATCCGAACTGGACGTGATCAAGAGGGATCGAGATTTGTTGCGAGATGATGTGAATCGTCATTTGGAAAAGATCAAATCCATGGATCAAACCATCAAATCCAACACCAAGCAACACGAGAGCGAATCTCTGCAGCAACAAGATTCAATCAGAAAGTTGAACGTCGAATTGGAATCCATCAAGAAGAGCAATCAATTAGCATCTAGCTCGTTGGATGATCAGGGCAAAATTCAACAGGAATTGATCCAAAAGTTGACTCGTGCGGAGAGCGACGCGGATCAATATCAAGAATTATCCAAATCATTACGAATCAAATTGGACGAATGTAGCGCTGAATTATTCGTTGCACAGGACGCCGGTGCTAATTTGAAATTGGAATTAAAAGATGCGATCGAATCACATCAACAATCGATGGACGAACAAGTCAACAAGAATTCAAATTTGAACAAGGAGATCAGCACGATCAAGGACGAAATGAATAACAAGGCGAACGAATTGGAGAGACAAGTGGAGAGTTTGATTCAGGAAAGGAGCATGATCAAGAAGCAAAGAGACGAGAGCGACGCTGATCGCGATCGAACATGCGCAGAGCTCAATCACAAGATTGTTCAATCGAATCATCAAATCAATAATTTGAACGTCACCGTCGCTCAACAATCGGATCAAATTGCCAATCAAGATGCAAAGATTCAAGAATTGAATCAAAAGTACACCAACAAAAAGTCAGAGTGGAACGATTTGCGCAACGAGCACTCCGAATTACAAATCAATTACAAGAATCAAACCAATCACACGAATCAACAATCCAATCAAATTCAACAATTGCAATCCAATCAATCACTGCTACAAGATCAATTACAAGCATCGAATCAAGAAAAGAGCGATTTGAATTCACAATCGTCATCTCTACGCTCGTCATTAGAATCATGTCGATCGCAATTGAATCAAGCACTCAAGGAATGCGAAGAATTGAACAACAAGTGCAGCAGCGACAGAGAACAATTCGAATCATCCAACAAGCGATTCGAAGAGCGATTACAAGAGGCCAGAGAGGAAGTGACCAAGGCCTACGCTCAATCACAGAGCAGCAGCGATCAAATTCACGTTGAATTGGAATCAAAGAGTTTGGAATTAAATCGCATGCGCGATTTGCATCACTCGAATCAGAATCAATTGGCGTCCGTTCAATCCGAATTGGAATCAACCAGGAATCAAGTGCAATCGTTGACTAGCGATTTGCAACGCGATCAATCTCAATTGGACAAGATCAAGAAGGAATTGTCCATCGCTCGACACGACAAACAAGAACTGGAACAATCCATGGAAAAGAATCATCAAAAGCACCTGATGGAGATTTCGAATCTATCCAGCATTCGCGACCAATTGACCCTTGATTTGGAATCATCGAGGAACGATCTACAGTCCTACAAATCACAAATTCATCAATTACAATCGCAAATGGATCAAATCACTTCGGAAAGAGATTTATTAGAATCCAATCAAGATCGAATTCAAAAGGATTCGAAAAGACAATTGAACGAATTACAAATGGCACTGGATCAATTAAGGGTGGATCGAGAGAGAATCGACACCAGACATCGTGACCAAGTGGATCAATTGTTGAACGAAAAGAATCAAATCAATCAACGACTCATGGACACGACCGAAAAGTACAATGCCTCGGAATCGACGCGCGCACAAGAACAAAAGACCATCGCCGCCACCAACGAGCGAATGGCTCAGTTGAAATTAGATTATCAAGATCAAATCTCGTCATTACAAAAGGTACATATATCATTTCTCGTCGCCACACCACCACTCACGCGCCACTAACACCACTAACCAATTCATGAATTCATGAATTGATTTTTTTTTTTTGATTGTAACTGATGGGTACTAACCATGATAGAATGTAATGGACAAATCGGACGAGAAGGACAGACAAGCACAAAAGATGAAGGAGTCGCACGACAAGCAAATAAAGGATTTGAATCAAGAGATGAAGCAATTCAAGAAGGAATCGTCGGAAAAGGTGAATGATTTGGAATCACAAATCAAACAAAAACAATCAAATCTCGATCAATTACAATCCGCACACGATTCGCTCAAGAATGAAATGGATGCATCCAGGGGCGAATTGGACGATCATGCTACCAATCTAAAGAAGGAATTGGAATCACAAAAGATTGCTCATGGACAAGAATTAAAATCGAATCAAGATTTGATCGAACGACTCGAATCCCAATTAAAAGATTCGCGATCCCAATCCGAATCAGCCGGCGAAGAATTGTTGGATCACAAATCACAAATCGAGAATTTGACCAGACAATTGGCACTGGCATCCATGCAATCGTCATCGTCATCGAGCAACGAAGACGAATTGAGAGAATTACAGGATCAAAACGAACAATTGACCAAGCAATTGAACGAATTGAAGAAGAAGAATAAAAAATCAGAAAAGGCCATGGAGAAGAATCAACAAGAACACGATGCACTGTTAAACAGAGTGGAAGAATTACAAGATGAATTAACACAGGTGAGTCGATGCGCACATTGTGTAGTGTGTGCGTGTGGTGTAATCAACATTTACTTGTCTAATATCTATATAGCTCCACTAACAACACTTGTTCACACGATCATCATCATCATCATCATCATCACCATTCATTCACCACCACCACCACCATTACCACTCTCTTGTAACAATGATACTAACACTGTATAGGTTAAAAAGAATAGCAGCGCATCGCCGCCACCAACGGATACCAACAAGGTGAATCAACTCATGGATCAATTGGACCACATTCAACAATTGGAGACGCATCGTTACTTGATCGAACATGCCATTCTATTCGCAGATCCCACCCTGTACGTCAGTAACTCCAGCGTGCCGGAACCCACTCCGGTGTTATACAAGGCGCTATCTTCGTCGTCCACCCACCGTTCCATCCCTCATCACATCGTGCAGGCCATCGAGTACATGATCGAGAGGCACTCTGATCACTTGCCCACCGAATCATTCTGGATCAACTGTAACACTCGATTGTTGAGTTGTTTGAAACAAGCACACGGCAATTACATCTCCAATGCGTTCCAATCCAATTTGAAGAACGTGTTGGACCTGATGCATGCCAACAATAAGCGATCGCGTCAATCCAATGCTCAGATACCATCCATCATCACTGCGACCGTTCATGACGATCGACAGGGTGATGATGATGGACAGGTGGACATTCAACAAGTATTGAACGAATTGGTAAAGATCACCATGAACGCTTATTATCACCTGTTGGACAGCATCGTCAAGAAATTGGATCCGCTCATCATTGTCAGCATATTGGATCATCAAGACGAGAACACCAGAGCAAAGAGCGCAGAGGGAGGCGCACACATGAGAGAAATGTTGAGGGTGTTGGATTCGTTCGAGAAGCAGCTCAGCGCCAACAAGCTGGATGCCAGGTTACAGGATTTCTTGTTCCGCACCATTGCCCTGTACATTGATGCCACCGTGTTTAACGAACTATTGAGGGACACCAACAACACCAGTCGCTACTTGCAAATCAAGATGGGCGTGCAGATTGTGGAGAATTGGTACGAGCAGCACGCTAGGCTCAGCGAATTCAAGTACTCTCGCCAGAGCGCAGACGTGTGTGCCATCGCTCAGGATGTCTTGTTGAAGGATTCGGACATGAAGAGCGCAGTGTGCCCCGATTTGAGCAAGGATCAAATCGCTTACTTGTTGGCCAATTTGAAGGATGAATTCAGCAAGAGCAGGACCACCAACGTGCAGGCGCCCAACACTGACGTTCGATTATTGTTTGTGAGCCCCATGGTGAAATTGTGTGACGACAAGGATCATCCTCTGCTTGACTTTGATGCCGAGGGTAACGACAAGATTAAGAGCGCAAAGATTTCCGAAAAGTACACCAAGAGACAGGGTCTTGAATTCTTAAAGTAAAATTTTTATTTTATACATCTCCCATGTGATCTGTGCTTGGACTGTTGTTGTTTTGTGAGCTCTTGAAGGAGTGGTTGTTGGAGTCTTTGCGCAACATTGTCCAATCGTATACAAAATCCATGCAGTAGCCTTCTCTGTTGAACAAGTCCCTGAATGATTTTCGTAGCATGTCGTAGTCGGGCACTTCTTCGAATTGTAAATTCTTAATGTGTTGAAAATATTGGGTGAATTCGATGGGTAGATTCCTACACAGCGTTTCGATGGGCGTGTTCATTTTGCGTTCGTGGATCTTTTCGTATTTTTTGGTACGATTGGTTGCGGTGAGTCCTTGCCACGGAAGTAGCCCCTTGAAGAAATATACAAATAGATATCCGAGCGACTCCATGTCGTCTCTTCTGCTTTGTTCGATTCCCATGTGGGAGTTTACGCTCGTGTAGCGCGCCGTCCCCGTCAAACTCTTGTTTTTTCTGTATTTGATGTGTCTGCCCGTCGTGTCGTCAATGTACTTTTTGGCCAGTCCGAAATCAACCATGTAAATGTGATGACCACACCGACTCCTTCCCATCAAAAAATTTTCTGGCTTAATGTCTCGATGTATAAATTGCATGGAATGCAAAAACTGTACTCTAGAAATCTTTAAACATTAATAAAAGTACATATCAAGTATGACACATTACCAGTTGATCAGCAATCATCAAGACTGTTTTGAGCGAAAACCTTCTCGAGCAAAACCCGAACAAGTCTTCTAATGTGGGACCCAAACAATCCATTACCATTACATTATAATCCTCTTCTAGTCCAAACCATCGTACGCGAGGAATTCCCATTACTGGCTCTTTGTTTAATACTTTATACAATCTTGCTTCGTAGCTGAGCTGGGGATGTTTTGTTCTAGCAGACTCGAATTTTATGGCAACTTCTCCTCCAGATTTTGCATCCCTTCCACCATAAATAACTCCAAAAGAGCCACTTCCTATTTTATTTGCTACTATATAGTTCTTTCCGACGACTTTCGGTAGCCTGGAAGAAGAACTAGACGCTACATTATTTCCAAGCATTGAAACTGGCATTCCAAGGTTCGGAGATGGTAGGTTGATGTTCGGGCTAGGCGGCGACCGCTCATACTGGTCATACCTACTAACATCTCTACTTGGAAGTGCAATGTTCATGTACAAACGTGGGGACACAAATTTTCTTAAAATAAATGCTTATCTAATCGCACGTTCGATTTGACTACTCTGGGTCTTTACTACAACAAAACCGTTACCGCCAAAACAAAACATTAAAATGGTTACAAGAGGGGCACATTGACACAAAAGACACTACACGTTTCAAAAGACAAACATTGGAGAAAATTCATAAATAAATAGATTTTACTATTCACTTGTTTTGTACTGAAACTCCGCCATAATGGGTACATGGTCACTGGGATGGTTTTCGTTCGGCAACGATAATTCTTTATTCTGAATTTCTTCAGGAGTCAAGTCATTGAGCAGAGCAACAGGTGTCAAGGAATCACTTGAGTACCAAATGTAATCAATAACACCCTCAAACTTTTCGTGCACCCTCGTAGTGAAAGGTAGAGTAAATGTACTCTTGTCATCATAGGCACATTTTATGGATTGAATTCCATGTTTGCTCTCCATGTACTTCATGGTAACATCTGAAGATGCAAACAATCCAGAATACACATCAAGAAGACTACCGTAATTGTTACTCTTCGAGTCGATAAAACCATTATGAAGATATTCATATACTGCTGATGTTGGTAGACTGTTAAAGTCACCACAAATTACAAAGGGCATTTTATTAATGTTACGAGACAGTTCTGCCATTAAGGCTTTTATTTGATAGAGTTGAAGATGGGGATGATTTTTATTCCAGTTTAAATGGGTATTGACTACCCAAAAATCTCCAATGTCTTTATTGTTAAGGTGGAGGAATAGACCAACATTATGTGTGGGAAGGGCAAACTGACCGAGAGCGGTATCATCCTTAAAAGTTGTTTTCATTCTGCGAGCATACTCTGAATAATCAAGACGGTGCTCATTGATGAATTCGAATTTATCATGCTTGTAGAAAGTTGCGCATCCGTCTAGAGCGACGTCATCTGCTAGGTCTCGCTTTTTCCTAAACATTTTTCCGCTGTATCCAATGTTCTTCATGAATGGGCACAACCACTGCTGAAAATCGTCTTCTTGTATTTCTTGGAAACACAATATGTCAGGCTTATATCGCGTGAATGTTTGTTCGAATTTTTTGGATCTAAATGCATCCCAATCCAAGTGGATAGGATCTGAGTGTGGAAAGAATCTGTGCTCTGCGTACATTTTCGCTAAAAGATTATAACTCATCACCGATACTTTGGTTCCATTCACTTGCCTCCCTAATGATTTCATTGCTTCTATTTTTAGTACGGTTGTATTAACAAGCATTTTTGGATATTGAGACTTTGCACACAATGAAAGACTGCTCTTCGACATTTGAACACAATGTATTTAGAACCATTAAAAGTA
Source organism: Acrasis kona (assembly GCA_026419775.2). Classification (NCBI taxonomy): domain Eukaryota; phylum Heterolobosea; class Eutetramitea; order Acrasida; family Acrasidae; genus Acrasis; species Acrasis kona. The sequence continues at coordinate 27,920 of JAOPGA020001411.1, read as the reverse complement.
AGATTAACAACGAAAGAAACTTTAATGCTATAAAGAGTTTATTTAAGCTCCTAAATTGTCCATTACACGGGCTCGTTGTTGTAACTGCTCGTCCTTAACGTTCTTCTTTTCATCTTCATCTCCAACAGCATTCTTGTCGGGCGAATCAAGTCCATCCTTTAGTTCCTTTACCTTATCTTTTAGCTTTTCTTGAATTAAATCTTTGACGTTGTTGTATTGACCCTTGATCTCCTCAACGCCTTCTTCGACTGGTTCTACTATTTTTTCTTTAATCTTGTCCTTGGCTGCCTTCAATCGTTCTTCAATGTTCTCCTTAACTTCTTCTGCGGGTTTGACTACCTTTTCTTTTAATTTCTTCTTGATTTCTTTTGACTTGTTCTTATGTATTTTTTCAACCTTCTTAACTGCATCTTCAAAGCTTGACTTTTTCTGAGAGGATTAAAACAAAGAACGTGTGTAACTTACCTTTCCCTTCACGTCCAAATTGATCTCGTTGAATGGTGTTTTAACCTTCTTTTCTATTTTCGCCTCCTCCTCATGTTTTGGCGGTGCTGGATCGACTTCTTCGTGTTCTTCTACTTCGACGGCTGGTGTTGGCTTGTCTTGGCTTGGTGTGGGTGATGGTGTTTGTTCGGGAGCTTCGGGCTTGGGTTCCTCTTTTACTTCATCAATCAAATTATCTTGATTCTTTACAGGAGGGACATCTTTGTTACTCTTGTCATCCTTCCTCAAGTTGACTTGTTCCTTTAGTTTTTCATTCTTCTCCTTTTCAAGTTGAAGCGCTTTTTGTTCGCTCTTGGCCTTTTGTTCTGCCTTCATCCTCTCCTTCTCTTCTTGTTTGACTCTATTTTCTTCGTCTAGCCTTTTCTTTTCCTGTCGCTCCTCGTCCTTTCTCTTCTGCAGTTCGGCATTATGTTCTCTTCGGACGTCGGAATCTAAAGGTTCGTTAATTGTTAAAGTGAATTTAAAGTACCTTCAGCTCTTCCGGCAACAGGTTTCGCTTTACCCCACTCCTCTTCCGCTTTAATGTATGGATCATATTTTTGATTCTTGGCACTATCTATGTGTAGAGAGGGAACGTTGTTGTTTTTGTTTGTGTTACTGACCAAAGAATCGATGAAGAATATGTTGTATAGTATATATACAGATGCGAGTGTGACAATAATAATAATATATCTTTTTCGTGCTAGTAGTTTTGAGAATATCCCTGCGTTTTGACGGGATGGTGGGTGGTGGTGATCTCTCATCATTTTTTTACAAACAACCTGGTGAAATTTGGAAGGTCACAATTTGGTAGCAATGATCTCTTCCTCTCGGACGTTCCTCATACTTTTGATCGTCTCTATCGTCTATTGTGCTGAGGTGAACATCGAACAAGTGAAAGTTGCACTAACAGGAATACCGGACCAAATGTCCATAACTTGGATTACATATAGCGATTCGAAAAATGATTATAAAGTCGAATATGGTTATGACAGCAAACAATATAAATACTCCACTAAAAATGTCACAAAAGTGAGTTATGAAGGAAAAGGAAATTATCCAGTTGTTCAAGTGCACGAAACAATATTAATGAATTTAACAAGAAATAGCAGGGTCAGTGCAATTTCAACCCACCTTTTCCATAACAAATGCAGGTATACTATCGAATCTCTGACGACGGTAACCAAACAACTGAGGAGTTCTCATTTCCCACTGCTTTGGGCAACTCTTATAATGGTCGGAAAAAAAACGTCCCGTTCAAATTTTTAACTTATGGTGACATGAACGTCAACCAAGATAGCGAGGACACTTTGAGGTTAATTAAAAAGATCATCAAGTCAGACCCAGACGTAAGGTTCATTATACATCAAGGTGACATACCTTACGCTTGGAACGGAGAGTAAGTGATCAATGACACGTGCTACTAAACAACTATAGTGAAAACATTTGGGATCGATGGGGAGACCTGGCACAACCCGTAACTGCCAACATGCCTTATATGGTAGTTGTAGGTAATCACGAAAGTGATGCAGGCTTCAAGGCCTACAAGCACAGGTTCACCAACTCAACTGGAAGGAACAGCAATAGCAAAGAAGGAAACATTTATTATTCGTTTAACTACCAAAACGTACATTTCATAGGTCTAAGCACAGAGCATAACTTTAGTCGAGGATCCCGCCAGTATAATTGGTTAAAATCAGATTTAAAGAACATTGATGAGGACGAAACACCTTTCACCATCATTTATACGCATAGACCCATGTATTGTAGCAACAGCAACCATCACGAAGATGACATTGGACCAAAGTTTAGAGATGCCATAGAACCTTTGTTTAAGGACTACAAGATTGATTTGGTACTTTATGGTCACGTACATGCCTACGAGAGAACTTGTTCCATATCATTTAAATCAAAATGTGAAAAGTCAGTGTTGGGTAAATATTATTACAAAGAGCCAAAAGGAACGATTCATTTGGTAATTGGAACGGCTGGATATGAAAGTAACCAAGAATGGGAAGTAAAGCCTTCGTGGAGCAAATACAGAGAGACCTCGCATGGATTGGTTATGATTACTGTTGCCGATAATACATTGTTGTATGGAAAGTATATTAGAAATGACGAGACTGTTGGTGATGTGTTCATGATTGACAAAGAGTCAACTCCTCTTAAAAAGTCGGGTTTGCTAAAAGAAAAGAAATCTGATCCTGTACAAAATCCTTTGAAATAAAGTTCATCGTCTTGGTGAAATGTTTGTGTTGAGTTCGGTTGTCTGGAATTTTATTATTATCTTTTGTAACAAAGATAAAGATTCAACATATCCCAGGAAATGAATGAATACGAAGATGAGTTTGCACAGAGCGATATCGATATCGGACAAAGCGATATGTCGATGGACAGTAAAAATGGCACGCCTTCCTCACCTTCTAAAGGAAACGATAATATCCCTGTTGCAAATTCCCTCACACCTATAACTGCATCTCAGTTGCAAATTATTATAGCCAGCGACCAAAATTCGCATATCATAGAAACTGGAGGTAGACCTTTTAAACTCTCGCTTGTATCTATTGTTGGAAAACTAGAAAGCATAAATATACAAGAAAAAATCACTACATTTATTATTGATGACGGCTTCAAGGCAGAATGTAACATGTGGATGGATGAAAATGGCGAGGGAATTTATCACGACATGAGGAACGACACAGAGTAAGTAATGCGATCTTATCATTTCTCTAATCACCGAATAGAGTAAATACTTATGTGAGAGTTATCGGAAACTTGAAAGTAGATGAGTATGGGAGAAAGAGCATTGTAACATATAGCATCAAACCAATTGTTGACCCTAATGAGATTACACTACATTATCTAGAGGTTGTGCTTTCGCATCAAAGAAGAGTGTTTGGTGCTCTGCCAGAGGATGGCAAAAAACCAGTTTTTAAAAAGAAGTTAGAAGGGGATGTCAATAAAAGTTATAATTAAATGTAATGTTGTCCCTTTATAAATCTCAATGCAATATTTTTGGAAAGTGTAGGTTGTATTTCGATTTTAACTAAATTATTTTCTTCAAGAGTTCTTCGCAATATGGTGAAGGAGTCTCGTTCCTTTACTCTATGGTCAAGGTAATAATATGTTATTAAGTTTTTTTGAAATGGGTAGTGTTGTCTACTCTCTGAAAAAATCCTCCATTCTTCAAATCCAATTATGAACGTTTTACAAAGATGCATGAACACAGTGCAGAGTGCAAGAACGAACTTCGGTTTTTCAAGGTCGAAAGTTATCCGATGGGTAAAGGAGACTATAACAATAGTTTAGAAGAAGAATATCTATTGAACAATCAAAATAATACATTCACCTACATACATAACAGGCAACACAATACTTATAATGTGGAGAGTGAAGATGTGTACAACACAACAGTAGTGACAGGTTTGAACAAATTTATTTAGACGTAATTACATTCAGGGACGTGGAAGTTAGTTATTGAAATGGACGGAACAAGCGTAATTAACTGTACACCAGAGAAAATAGAGGGAAGCAGTTCAGATCCAAACGAGCAGTTTACACAACTTCCAGAACAATACCACGCCGCAATCCAAGGAGGCTTTGTTGATCCAAAACAAATTGACTTTAAAAACCACAAGAATCAAGAACTTATTATACCTTATGAACCATTTACACTGCACAGATGTACTCACTAATAAAACAATACTTTTAAAACAATCCTTATGGAAAATAAAAACATCATGAAAGTAATAATCTGGTTTAATATCCTCTTATGAACAATAAGGAGATGAGGTGGTACATGAACATGAACTTGAATAATTAAAAAGAATGTAAATGTCAGTACGTACAGTGGCAGTTGGTATGCAAGTCTTTGCAATGTTATTAAACAAGGGTTTGTTGGAGTGATAAATGTTTGGAAAAAAGTCTCTTGGTATTGATAATCCCATCAGTGGACCCATTGTATCGGATAGTTGAACTCTTCTAAAATCTCTTCCACGTATTCCAAATACTATAAACCTACTTAGATCAATGTCAAAAATTCGTGTTCTTACCGTCGTTGATGTAATGAATGATGGCCAGGTAAGGAGAAGCAGATACTGTCTTGAGCTCAGTAGCAGTCTTGTTCCTCATGTCATACTTCATTATTGAGTAGACTCCATTCCATACTAAAATAACACGTTAGAGTTGATTCATTGTTAAAAGTTACTATTGTTTGGTTGTGGCCAAATGTATGTGTTTCTGTGTGATTTCTTGTGGTTGTGTTCCATGTAGTAAAATGAGCGACTATAGGCTTCGCACAACATTGCTCTCTTCCACATCCTTTTCAAGTTTGTTAAACAAAAACATCAAGTCACTTACATCAATAATCCAAACCCAATGGTACCAAAGAGCATGACTTTTGATTGTTTGAAGCAATTACTTCTTGAGGCAGTCAGAACTGTATAAAAATAAACTACTGTGGTCAAATCCCAGACAGTGATGACACCATAGGTGTACATTTTTTTGGAGAGAGGATAAAATATACCAGTCTATGAGTGTGACTCAGATCAGTTTGAACGTAACTTACTCCATAATTTGTCACATAATCTGTAACAATGTGCGAAGATACGCATAAGAATGATAGCCATAGACAATGACTGTATGATTCTATTCCTCTCAGTCCTAACAATTTTTGGACAACGAATGCCGCAACTGGTAAGATCACAACGTTTCTTATGAATCAGATTTTAGAATAATGATGATAGTTACCCATAAATGGAATGAGTTAGTGTTCTATGAAAATGTAGAGGTCCACCTAGGAAGGGAGATAATATCACATCCAAGTCAGGAAGATTTGCCAAGATAGCTCCGATAAGAAGGTACTTTTGTTCGAAGGTCATGGATGTAAACAGGTTTTTAAAGCGATTGATTGTTCCTACAAATGTCATTTCAAAATGGGTTGAAATATATACTAGTAATCATTCTCCAGGATAACATCGAAACCGCGGCAATTTTTTCTTTCGTCTTCAATTTTTTGAGGTTGTTGGCGCTCAGTATGACATTCTCAAGAAGTTCTGCTCCAGTCTTTTTTCGACTTCTGTAGAACGACTTAAAAGTTGTAGAATGCTTCAATAATGAACTTTGTGGCAGAATAGAGCTTTGCTTATCGCTTAAATATGTTTCGAACAGATACTTGGCTGCAAATGTGATGCGTGCGATAAATATCATTCACCTACCTACAACATATCCGCATATAGAATGTACATCGGTCAACATATTTTCAAATTATCTATTGAATACTCAATGGAGTATTCCTTGTAAAGACAGTTCTAAAAAGAACATGATATGTCACGACGAGCACGCAAAACAATACGAAGGTGACGATAGACGTGACCATCCATTCGAATTAAAACAAAAAAATAAGTCTGATGTTACATTGTACAAGAATTTGCAGATAATTTTGATGCTGAAAGCATTCATGATGAAATCAAATCGTTAGGTATAAAATTCTCTGTGATGAGGGGCGATATCACTTCGGTTCCTGTCGACGCTGTAGTTAACGCAGCAAATGAAGCTCTCGATTCATAAAGCAGCAGGTACAAATCTTGACGTGGAGTGTAGCGTCATACCTAAAGACGCATTTGGAGTGCGATGCTACACATGTCAATCTGTAATCACAAGTTCGCATTCAATAGACACATGTAAGTTTATTATACATACAGTTAAGCCCTATCTTGACCACGATGGTAACGTTCAACCCAGGTTACTAGAATCATGCTATCGTAATTGTTTAAATATATGTCTGGAACACAACATTAAAAGTATTGCATTTCCTTGTATATCAACGGGATACTATGGATATCCGATGGTAGATGCCGCAAAAATTGCAATCATTGCTGTTGTCAACTGATTGTATCAGAACGAAAATGCCAATATGCAAGAAATTGTATTTGTTGTATTCAATGATTTAGAGGAGAAGGTGTACCAAAAATTTATCATAAATTAAACTTTTCACTCCTTCAATTCTATCGTCCGAACTACACAGATTGTTCCTCATGCAGTTGATGGCAATCGTTTCTTACCGCTTCGATACAACTCTAGCACTTGAAAAGAATGTCCACGTTCTGTTTGCTGGGAATTAACGGAGTTTTATTGTAATGAATTTTTTGTAATTCTTCAAGGGGAAGTTAACCACATGGAAACAGATACATCGTATCAATGGTTGTCATGGGTCAACAACTATGTGACCGTTCCGTATAAAGACAACAACGTATTATCAGTATCGCTAATGATTCTACTTATTGTTGGAGTTCCACTGTTTTGGGTAGTTTTACCATTCAAGATATTTAATCATGTTGTCTTTGCAAAGCCAAGCAAAGCGAAAACAGTTATTATGATGCTCTTGTACCCGGTTGGAATCATTTTAAGTTTTCTATTTGGATTCGAATTTATTTTACTATTAGTAATGTCCACTGTTGGAAAGTGGTACATTGGTGGGCCTCTACTTTTTTTGTTTTGGACCACTTGCTTTGTAGTTTTAAATAGAAGTGTTGTTTGGCCTGCTAGGAGAGTAAAATCGACGAACATTAATTCACAAACTACAACAAGATTGTTACCAGCTGTAGAACCTGGCACGTATCAGAATAGTGCAAACACTCAGATGGAGGAGGTTTCTCAAGCTGCCCTTGAATCTATTGATGAAGAGATCTCCGATATTGAGGATGAGGATGACGACTTTTTACACATTCACAACACGACGGCCGCTCAAAGATTTAAAATAAAATTCTTGGACAATCTAAAGGATTTAAGAGAACTTGGTCGCGATATAGTCGCAGGACTTTACCGCAGAAAAGTCTTCTCACTCGTCATGATTGTTGCGATAGGTGTTTTGTCTTTTATTTTATCACTTGGCGCTCATAGTTGTTGTATCTCCTACTATCCATTTTCAATTTCAACAGGCTTCACAAGAACCTATCTAAACCAAGATAAAATATGTGGTATGGCTCCGATGTTTTTTTCAACTAACCATTAAAAGAGAGAAACACAATTTGTTTCACATATCTGACTGTTCCCAAGGATATGAGCACATCAATGATTGTAAATTATCAACTACACGGAAACCAGCCGACAAATTCCCACGTTTTGATTTCGCGAAAGTCTTTTGTGACACAACGTTTAGATGAGAACAACCAAACCGAGGTTATTATTGACTATTCCAACGTTCATCAATATGAGTCCAAGTGCTTCGACATGAACTTTGAGGACGAACAAAGACATCAATGTTGGTGTGACTTGACCATGCTTAAACCAAACACAATCTATCATTACCTACCAGTCACACAACACTCGAACCAAAAGAACATTACAACACTACAAGAATACAAGTTTAAAACTGGTCCCCCACTGACTAGCGATGATGTAAGTTTAGTTCAACAGCCAATTACTAACTATCTAGACATTTACTTTTGTGACTGGGGGTGACGTGCAGTTCGCAGAGTCGGGCACCATGCTTGCAAAGTTCGCAGCAGCAAAGGATCCGCTGTTCGTAATGATTGGCGGAGACATTGCTTTTGCTAATGGAGAGCCAGAGTGCTATAGAAGATGGGACGCTTGGTTTCAAAAATGGATGACGTTGGTAGTGACATCTCAAAACTTGACCGTACCAATGTTGACTTCAGTTGGTGACCATGAAGCATCTGGTTTCGACATGCCTCGAGAGAAAAACTACTTTTATCTAAGGTACTTCCCTCACCAAATAGGTTTGTATGATACAGAGCCTCTACAGAGACAAACTTTCCACCATCATTTAATAGGGTCGCATGGACTGTAAGTGAGTGATTTATTTTAAAACTAAAAACTCTACAGAATAGTAGTTCTTGACTCTTGGATACATACACACCCAAAACATCAAACAACATTTATCAAAAATACATTAGAAAAGTACAGCAACAGAGGCAACAACTTTTTCTTATATCACAGCGCAGTCTATCCATCAAAAGTTTTACAAAAAGACACTGTTGATTACAAAGTAGTGACATGTCTTCACGAAACATGGAGACCACTATTCGACAGTTACAATGTTTCTGCAGCCTTTGAAAATCACTTCCATCTGTACAAACTCACATTTGCAATCTTCCAGGACGAAATACACACCAAGAAGGACGGAGGCACCACTTACCTGGGAGACGGCGCGTGGGGTCTGCGCAGCGGCGCCAGTGAAGACCACATTGCCAAGGGCTCAGAGTACAAATTGTTGAGAGACGTTAGAAACGTTGCACACGTGTACGTTGTGAGGGCCTATCACTACCACAACAAAGAACTACAACCATTAGGCTACGCCGCGGTCCATCCCTACGGATACGACGAGAAGAAGAAGATGATCGTCAAGCTGTGGAGTCAAGACAATGAAATCATTGTATAAAAAAACCCATCTTATTTAATCTTTTACAAATGTTTTTTTAACCAAGTACAACGACATCACCTCCTTGAATGAATTGATGTTGTGGCACCTCCAAGTTGAGAGGAGCTGGTCCTCTGCGAATTCTACCGGCTGCGTCGTAATGACTACCGTGGCATGGGCAGAAGAAGGCATTGAATGCACCCGCATCAGTGACGGGCACGCAACCTAAATGAGTGCAGATGGCCAATAGAATGGACCAGTTCTTATCGTTGGTTCTTTGTTCGTCGGTTTGTGGATCTCTAAGGTTCTTCCATGGGAACGGCTGGCTATGGCGCTGGATTTCTTCGGATGTTCTGTGTTTGATTAAATGACTGGCTTTCCTCTCCAAGTGATTGTGATGGTCCTACCAACGGCAACCTTGCTAATGTCTACTTCGATTTGTGAAACGGCCAAAACTCTCTTGTTTGCGGACAAATTTGACAAGAACTTGATTAGCAATGATTGTGTTGCGGCGGTGATACCGAAACGCATGGTGGAATTTACCAAATATGCGAATTGTCTTTGATCGTAAGCTTCGACTTGGTCATCTGTCTCTGGTTGTGGCTTCAAGAATTCTATTGGGTTGTCTCCTCCGTAGTGAGATTTTATCAACTTGCCTCCCTTGGCGTAATATTCGGGGACATATGACGAATAACTTCTTGTTTGTCTTACGACTGAGATTTTAAGACATTATTTGATGATTGGACACTTACCAATTGGTGTTCCGATTCTAAATCCTGTTTTATTGCTAAAGACATTTCCCTTGTGTAGTGTCTTCAAATATACTTCCTTCTTTGCAGAGCTGCTCACTACAAAATTGTTTGAAATGTGTTTGTTGTTTGCTGTGCTGCTCTCAGGAACATAAACACCGACTGGGGCGCATGAGTGACTTGGTGTACCTTTGTGTGTTAATCCAACATTGAATGCCTTGGGCACAAGTGGTGCACGGAGACGTAATGAGTTCATGACGTTGTGATTTACGTGGTCAATTGAGTTTTATTTTCCCAACCAATGGTATAATTTCTTACAAAAATAATTAAATGAAGTGAGTGGGAAGAAGAGATTGTTGAGGGTCGAATTGGTGCAGCCGTCCTGAAATCGAAGATTAAGAATAAAGGTATTGACAACGTAACGATATTTTGTCGAGAACATAGTTTATGAGGGTTTAAAAAGCATTCAAATTCAAAAAAATGTGAATTGTGGTGCAGACAGAAAACAAATCAATTGAGATGTCGGATTTCTTTGGAGTTTCTTAAGTAATTAAATCTAGGACACCATAATAGTCTAAAAAACGAAAAAGTGGTTCAATAGCTTCAATGTAATTTAATGTTATTCTTTGAAAAAGATTGTAGAGGTTAAAATTGATATCATTAGACAAAATTTTAAAGAATGACAGAGGTTCTACTAGTGAATTTTTATTTATTAACAATCTTCAATCTCTTGATAGTGCAGAGCATTGAATCTCGACTTTTCCTTTAAAAGGAATTTCTCTGACTGCATAGGCCATTCTTGCTGGTAGTTTACTTGAGTTGAAAAACATACCATATATTTGGTTCATCTTATCGTAGTAGCTAATGTCTCCCATAAGTACTGTGCATTTGAATACGTCTTCATAAGATGCATTACCAGCCTCTAGAACAGCACCTAAATTCCTCATAGACTGAACCATTTGTTCTCCTAGATCATCACTTATCATCTTGCCTGTTGATGGAACAACACCGTTGCATCCACTTGTTTCTATGACTCCACTATCTGTAATAATTGCCTGTGAACGAGGATTCTCCGGGCGTGGAGCCTTATCAGTGGAGATCACCCTCCATGTTCGCTTGTGAGGTGCACATAAAACACCCATTATTAGCGCAGCGGCAATCAACAATATTAATGTCCTCATCTGTTTTTTTTATTGAACATGAATGAAAAATCATTTTTAGATGTAACAAGCTCCACTATCGGAGGGACAGAGGAGTAGATGTATAAACGACTCCTTTCCACCGGAGTTGGCGATTTTGTAAATGAATATTGAATTGACGAATTCAAATATTTACCAGATTACGCCATTAAAATTTTAGTCTCCTTGTCGAAGATACCTTCGTCACCAGAGGACGGCCGTGTGTTTCAGTTGACGCACGATTACTAAACAGTCTTTGATTGTCAATTGACAGTCAACTTCAATCAAGAACAAGAAACTTACATGGATGGAAAGAACCATGCCCGAGGCACTTATGGCGTCTCACGCAAATACACCAGACATGGGTAGCGGAGCTCTTAAGGTCCTTCAAAACATGAAGAAGATGAAAAAAAAGATTATGGATACATCAGAGCTGGTAAAATTGTATGAACAGGGACAAAATACAATTAAGAACGTCAAACTAGAGAACAACAAACTCAAAGCAGAAGTAAACAACAACAAAGAGAAGACATCTAGTGCAAACAAAGTTCAAGCTGAGTTAACACAAATGTAAGTTGTCATAATAATTCATTTTTAACATGTTTAGTAAAAAACAACTTCGCGATCTTAGGGCAGAATACATGGTACAAAAAAAAATAAAAATGGATTTAGAAGCGTCTGCGATGGAAAATTCAAAATTGTTAGATGCCAAAACATTAGAAATTTCCACTCTTATAAAAAACGGCAAACAAGACAAAGAGAAGGCACAAAGCGCAGATAGACTTCAGAATTCACTAGCAGCAGCTCAAGAAGAACTCACAAAAGCGCGTCACATTATCGAAACAAAACGTTTCGAAGAAGGAATCATTTCGCCCATCAACACAACAAATACTGAAACAGCTCACAAACAACAATTAAGAGAAGAAAATGATTTCCTCAAGATTGAAAACAAAAAAATACAAACAAGTCATGATGAATTGGAGAAGAAGCTTAAAAGGATCGCAACAGATAAAAAGAACAAAAAAGATGTGGAAGCTAAACTACAACAAGATGTTGACCTTTTGAAGCAACAATTAAAAGATGCCGACGCCAAGCACAAGGCACTCGAAAAGGAACATTCCAAAACGAAATTAGACTTTTTCCACTTGAAGCAATCACAAGCAGTCGACAAGAGCGATCATTGGGACACCGAAAAGATTTATTTGGAAAACACCATTCGCGAATTAAAAAGTCAACTCAAGAAAGCAAACGAACCTTCGCAACAATCAAACATGATTCAGGAATGGAACAACGAGAAGACTCTTCTAGAGAATACGATACGAGAACTAAACGACAAACTACTCGACAATTCAAACCGAATTAATGTTTTTGAAGAAAAATCACGTTCCGAAAAAACAATTCGTGACCTCAACAAACAATTAAAAAAACATGTGGAGGCAAATAAAAATCTCGAAGTAACCATCAATGACCTCAAATCACAAATCAAGAATCAAGACGCACGTACCAAACAACAACAAGTGGAGAATCAACAAATCATATCGGATTTAAAATCAAAAAAAAGTTCGAATCAAGATGGAAACGATAACAACCAGCAACAATCAAGATCGTCACAATACAAGGAAAAATACAACAAGCAAAAGAAAAAGTACAAGAATTTAAAACTTCGTTTGGAACAGATCAAGAATGCAGTCATGATGCTAAACCCACTACTCTACACCAGTCCACAACAACGCATTGATATCCCTAGAGAATTATTTCACATTGCACCCGTTCCAATTCCATTCACAACAATAACAACACATTCACCATCTCCACCTCCTCCACTAAAATCTAAAAAACAAAAAACAACCACTCAGCCGCAGTCACCTATTGAGTTTATGAGCGGAGGTGGATTTGACGACCATGACGACCAACCACCACCACCACAACCACCCATCACTACCAGTCAAAAAACATTACCTCCCAAAAAACAAATCAAATTGAAACCAACGTCAAACAAGAGAAAAATTCAACAAGTGTCGGAACCCATCGCGACGACTCAAGATGACGAGGATGTAGTGGAGGAGCCCGTTCTTAAAATGAATAAATTGAATCATTCCATTCAGCAATTACCTTCGATAGAAATTCATCAGAGAGAAACAATAAAGAGTTATATAGATCGAATGTTGTGTTTATTTGAAAAGGATGTGGACTTTATCACAATGGATAGGTTGACCAGCTATATTTGGGATCATGTGATCAACCACACCAGATGTACCAAAGAAGTGAACGAGATTAGCATCAAGGTGCTTATTAAAAGTTTATGTGACCACTTGATTCAATGTATGTTAAAAAGATCTAATGATGATTGTTGGGTTGGCATTAGACACTTGTTCGTCTTGTTACAAATTAAAGCACCCGATGACATTGATTTGATCCATCTCTTGTTGAGTCATTTGAAAATGTGTATCGGGAATGCTGCTGTTCAGCAACATGATGACGTTGTGGCTTTATCTGGTGCTATTGGTGCTTTGAGTTTGGTCGATGCGAGAACCAACATTCTCCCTTATAGAAAATTAGATCGTTGTAATGCCATTCATAAAAAGTCACACTCGTTGGTTGGTTTCTCTCTTAATGTCATTAAATGTTTTGTTCTTAATTTGTTGTGCGCTGTTGGTGAAAGTGATCATCAACATGTGTTGACGGTGAGAATTTTGTATAGTTTCTTAGTGGTGAATCCTGATATTGCGGAGGATTATGCTTTGCGATTAGTCATTGCCAATGTCCTGTGTCAACTAGAAAAAGATTTACAACAAAATGATCAGGTGATATGTGAAAGCATAAACGGCATACTGAACGTACTGCAGTTCCGTCGTTCTAATCTTGAAGATTATATCGACAAATGTGCGGATGATTTGGTCCATTATCTGAGGGCTCCCAATGGCAAAGTGACAGATGAACATTTGTGGGTAAAGTGCTTCGAAGTGTTAATCAAGTACAGAAGAAATCAATGGGAGTGGATTTTTGATGAAATGCTTTTCAGAAAGTTATGGACATTGTTTAGTTTGGAACAAGAAGAATGTGTCATGCTAATCGTCATCATGGTTGCTGGTTGTGTGGGACGCTTGAGAAATGCTAAAGTGCTGGTGGGAGAGTTTGAGCTGACACTTGTTGATGTTGATCCTATTTATGAACGACTGATAGTGATTGTTAGCGAAGAGGCGATGCATAACTTTTCATTCAAGTGTCAATCATGGGCTGCTAATAGTGTTGCAGAAATAGCAATGTTTGCTGATTTGTACGGAAGTAGACTTTTTGACAAGTTGGAGCCCATCTTGATTTGGTATAAAAATGTTTTGGAGAGCGATCGCAACAACAAGGATAGATTACCAGAGAATCTCAAACGCTTTATTGATTTGTATAAACAATAATCTTGTAATTACTTTCACGTGTTTTTGTTTTTCTTTTCCAATTGTTTGAATTGTTTAGTCTCGTACTCAATCTTTCTCCTATCAAACATTTTTTTATTTTCGATGATACAACGAGAGAAGGAATTGAAGTGTAATTCAGAGTCTCGTGCGTATACTGTTCTCTGCTCCTTCGAAAGTGATGGATTGTTTTTGAGTTCTGATTTGAGCGCTGTTCCCATCTGGTAATTCTTTTCGCATGGACTGTGCTTGATTATTGTACACATCATACAATCTGCTTCTGGATCTACATCTTCTTCGACCCACGTCAGCCTCATATGTTCTATTAGAGTCTGTTTTCCACACTCAAATCAACCAACCCTTGTAATAATCAAAACAAAATTTTATTTTACCGGTAGACGCGAATAGGTCTATGTTTCCTTGTTTTAGCAAGTATAATGAATGCCAGAAGCAGCATTGACGCCAATATACCCATAAACCACGATACGTCTTTCACATCTTGACCGGGAGTGTATATATTCATTCCAAACACACCACTCAAGAGAGCAGGAGGAGCAGCTACCGTAGCATAAAACGAGAGACGATTAATTACAGATCCAGTTCGTGAGGATGTACGTGCAATCTCAATCTGTATCCTCATAAGATACGTAGAGTGAGTGTGAGTCAAGGTATCCTTTGAAATGTCCAGACGGTCCAAACAAAATTCAAGATGATCAATCACGTCCCTCATGTAAACGCTAACATGTTCACTAATAAAACGATCAAACTTGAATGCCACCAATCGGGCAATTCTTTCTTTATTTTCCAGTAACCTGGTCAAGCTTACAATATTCCTATTAGCGACTCCTAACCTCTGCAACATTTCCTTTTGCTCCGTGCTCTTCAAGTGCGACAACAATTCGTCCAAATTCTCTACTTCGTTAAGAATGCTGGTCACTACAGGAATGTACAAGTCCACAATAGCATCAATAAATGCATAAAGCACCCAGTCTGGACTCGGAATGATCATTTGTACATCTTTTACTTGTTGTTCAATTTCTAGTTTGGTGGGCATGGCAAGCGTTGTTGGTGTTCCATACTTGTATTGAACGTCGCTGGTTTGTTCCGGTAGAATGTTAATGTTTTGTTGGTTGCTCATGATTTGTACCTCGTAATCGGTGCCTATTCGCTTCATGATCATGTCCAGACCTACGACAGGTTGGTCATGTACGGTCAAGACGTAATGGTCGAAAATGAGAATATTGAGTTGAGTTGTCGAGTGGATGGGATCCTTGTCTGTTTGTGCTGTTAAAACAATCTAAAAGGTTCGAATGAATGTGTATGTTGCAAACTTACAAATAGGTACTTTGAAAAGAATTCCCACTTCTCTCCAGTGTCCTTACTGACGATGTCTTCTGCAGTTAGTGGATGCAGTGAAAATCTCTTTTCGATTTTTTTCATATCTTTAGCCGACGGATCCTGAATGTCAATCCAAATGGTTTGCTCTGGTGTGCGCTTTTTTTTAATGGAGTGAGATAAAAAATTCCACATGTGATCGAACTCTTGGTAAATGTTACAACTTCCGCCGAGTCCCACAACGATGAACCTCTTACCAGAGTCAGCAAGCTGAGTCTAGGTTGTTAGGCAAAATAATTATGGATATTTCTACCTCTTTGACAAGGTCGTTCGTTAATAAACTAACATGGTGACCATCGTCTTCAATTTCGTTCTCATCATCGAGTAAACTGTATGATTTGATCGGTATGGGCAACGTCAATCCAAATTTCTTCTTTTTTTGTTTTTGTAGCAAAGGTGCTGTCTCCATTTCATCACTTAACGCATTCAAGGTATCGGCGATATCCTTTGACATTTCAACAGCTTTTGTTGTAACGAAATTGAAGCTAGACCAAGTAAGAGGGATCTGATTCAACAATTGATTCATGTGTACACCCAGGTAGTTGGTCTAACAATGCTTCTAGTGTCAGATAAAAGAACAGTGATATACTTGTAAAACCATAATACATCTTTTATTTTTAAGCCCTACACATAATATTTCTGTTTTTATATGATTAAGTAATAATTCACAAGATGGATATACAAATTGGACATTGTGACATATAGTAGCGTGGCCAAAGTTGTATTCTGTATTCTATATCTAATTAAACCAATGCTTACCATGGATGTAAGAGACATAACTCACATCTCCAACACAATAGCAGGTTACATTATTTTTAAAGAATACCCTTCCATTCTTTATTTAATGATGAATATTGTTCTTTGCACAGCCTAGAAAAATTTTTTTGAAAAAAGAATAATTTTGGTTAAGCCGTTAAAAAGCATTGACACAATTACAATAATGGGAATCCCCGATTTTGTGTTTGTCGGTTCTGTGCCACATTACTATCGATGTTCATTGTGCAATCAAGTCGCAGACCTTCCAGTTCAATGCCCGTCATGTCTGGATGATATTTATTGCAATAGATGCTTTCGAGAACACACCAAGGCACTTCAGTTGAACGTATCAGCATGCCCCAAATCAGTATGCATGAATACATGGAGTTATCCGAACGATGTTCGAGTCAATAAGAGGATACATTTATTTATAATGAACCTTCCAGCAAGGTGTGCTATCGTGGAGTGTCCAGAAACAGGGACACTCCAACAAACCATTGAACACTTTAAAAATTGCCGCCATAAAATCGTAAAATGCCCACATCACTCGAAAGGTTGCAAAGAGATACCTATGCTAAAAGATCTCGATTCACACCTTAAAACAGATTGCGACTTTAATTTACAGACATGCGAACTATGCAGTGAGCGGATGTCTTCAAAGAAACTTGCCGAGCACTTGAATACAACTTGCCCCAATAAAAACGAAAAATGCAAGTTCGGCTGTGGAAAGACTATAAACATATCGGAAGTTCAACAGCACGAAAATGTTGAATGCGACATGGTCAAGATTTGTTGTAAATATAGTTTACTAGGATGTAACTGGACCGATTGTAGGGGTCGACTGGAAGAACACCTGGAAAATAGTTGCAGCTACCACAAGGTTAGAGGTTTGATTTCAAAGATGCAAAACGAGAACCAAAAACTACGAAGCACCTTGGAGGTAACGGACACGACACGGAAGGACCTTGAAAAGAAGGTGATAAATCTAACAGTGCAGCTTAAGAAGAAGAGAAGGCGTAGTGAAGGAGATGATGATTTTTCTCTGGACAATAAAAAGAAACCCAAAGCGGGGCGGAAGTCGTGGTCATCACAACCACACCCGGATAAAGCACAAACACCTACAGATCAAAATGGAGTTATAAAAAGAAAACGCGGCAGGCCAGCCAAGAATGCAAACATTCACAACAACACAAGTCAGTAAACTAAATAATTTATAACATTTTAATTCTTCTTTACAAAGGGTGGTATTGTACCGACGCTATAATCTTTTACCATCTTGCTTGAATGATTACTAGTCAATTGGTTTTGTTGGAGAGCTTGTGCTAATTTCTGTTTGGTCATGTTTAATTCAAACTGCAATCTCTGCATGTGATCTTCGTCTTCCTCATCATCTTCATAAGCTGATTCAACATCTGTTTCATCTCTTTGTGGATCATAATCATATCCTCCGCTTGTTGTCGTCCCATGTTCACTCTGTAAGTCGTCATCCCTATTTGTATAGCTACCTTCCTCTCCATATTCACAATCACTTTGTGTGGGTTGAATGTAATAGTCGGAATTATCTTCGTCGTTTATATCTGAATGGTTGTCTGAGATAAGGTTTCTGTCTTCATTAATTCCTCCATGTATGCTGGACACTGAGATGGTTATGTTGTCGGAGTCATCGTTGTAACTCCGAGCAAACTCCGATTGATTGTCAACCTCGTCATCCTCCTGAATCGTAGATTGGTCAGTTCCAGATAATTGTTTCAGAACCAGAACTTGTTTCTCCAGTAGCTGCCTCTGGTCTTGCCACACCTTCTTCTCACTTAACAAGACGTCCACCTTCTTGTTTGATAGTCTGAGCTTATCAGACAAGTCGTCATAGCTCTTTTGTAATTGCTTGTTAGCAAGTGTAGAAGGAGCGTTTACATCTCTTTGACTGGCCTTGAACCGTAACAACATGTTGTCCTTCTTATTTATCTCCTTCATGAGAGCGGAATTACTGTATTCTAGTGATTTAATCTTATCTGTTAATTTTCTAATGGATGATTCCATGACATCCTTATACCGCTCAAGCTCACTATTTTGACTCTTGTGTGGCGTGTTCGAATAACCGTCCGACTCACGTTGTCTTCCTGCGCTGATGCTCCTTTTGTTGCTACTTGTGTTTTTTCCGGAGCTCTTGGCAGAAGGAACGATCTGTTGTTGTTCATTAGAAGATTGGGTCACACTCTTATGTTGTTGATGGATGAACGAATCTATTTGTTCTTGTTGTTGTTTGTAAATGAGTGATTGTTTCTTTTGCGAAGATTTTAATTTCGCTTCCAAATCTCTTACTTTATTAGAAAGCTCATTATTTTCTGAACGTAACATGTTCACTTCACGGGTCGTTTTTTTGATTGAATCAGGAGACTCAGATCTAGCTTGAGCACTCTGCTTTAAAGATTGCTTTACGATTGATTTTTTAGCTTGTAATTGGGAAGCAGCTTGAGGTTTGTTTAGCTGTTGCTGCACTTTTGCATTTTTATTGGCAGCTGCTGTAGCGTTCAGCACCTTTGATTGAGTATGGTTGATGGCAGAGCGATTTAAAACAGGTTGCTCGATGGAATCACTGGTTAAATCTGTTATTGATCCATATAATGAGTTATTACTGGCGTTCATGCTGTTATTTTGAGTTTGGTGGAATAGCTGTTGCTTGTGCATGTATTGTTGATGAAGTCTTAAGAATTCAGATTCAATGTCCTGCTGAGCTTGTGTTGGCTGTTGATGTTGCTTTTGAGGTGTTTGGAATGATTTGGTTGATCTATTTAGTGTTGTTGAAGTTTTGGTTTGATGAGAAGAGTGATTCAATTTGGAAGTGTCGAATTCTGGAGTGCACATTTTTAATTTGTGACAGAGAAGTAAGTTTGCAGACGCACTTCTATGATTTTCGAGATATGGCGACAAAGTATTTATGACCAGCGTTTTCTTTCCGCCATTCAACCCATCTCGTAGGTGCATCGTGAGTTTTGATTTGTGAAAAGCGAAGCTCGGTGATTTCGATTCTAACATATCCATACAATGATTCAGATAGGTAATCCAGTGCGTTTTGTTGTTCAAGGTGTTGTTACCATTCAATCTAAAATCCAAATCGGACTGGGTGGTGATGAGCGGTATGGTTCCAAGTAACGTGATTGTAAGACAACCGACTTTTTTCTTTTGTTGGGAACCAACAGTTGGTGTTCTCTCCACTGTTATGTATATTACAATGTGAGAATCTACATTTGTGTTTCCTAACCTCTCGCTGGTTTCTGCAAACGCTTCTAAACCAGCTTGCACGTTACGTACTTGAACACTCGTTATGCCCTCCGGTATGATGCCTCTTTTAGGATCATCTCGAAGTCTAACAGAATTATCTGTACTTGTAGTTGTGGGTTGTAATCCATCGCGCAGTATCTCTCTATCAATTTGTAGGCAAGAAAAAAAAACTTTACAGTCTGGATGTTGACTAGTGTTTGCGAAAATGTTTTCAAATGTACGAAATAATATACCGGGATACTCAGTAGGACCGCTCAATGTGAACTTTCTACCGCCGGATGGATGGCCCATTAGAATTAAATGGCAATCCCTTCCGGAAGCTATAACATCTTTTAAAAGAGGAGATACTTCTTTAGAAAACAAATCGAATTGTGAACACCTTTGGTCATAGATGTGGTCTACAAAATATTCTTTTCCATTGGAACGAACATTGGACTCATACACAGTGAAGTGCTCCAAGTCTGTAGCTTCGTAAAAATAGTTTGGCTGCTTATTGTTTGAGTACTCTGGATATATCCTGACAACTACTCGCATTTCCAACCTAACGTATGTTTTGTGCCGCCTACAGATGACCTTACAAAATCAATTCTGCGCCAAAATTTATAAATCTGCGATTACACTTGGAAGATGAAGTGGTGAAACGTTCAAATACGTAGTTAAAATAATTGGAACTAATGAAACAAAAAACAACAAGCCTCGACTGTACAAAAACAAGTTAAACCTTACCTCTATTCTCAGCAATATCTTCGCTAAATGAACATAATTTATCAAAACAATTTGATGAACTTGGAAATCGTTTTCATCATCTTCTTGTAAGTCTGGAAGGTTCGAGAACAGATCCATCATTATTTCCACCGTAGCACTAGTTGAGAATCTACTATCATCTAGGGCCTTAGGTTAAAGTGTTGATGATGTATCTCTTTTAGGTATTTATTAGATCTAATAAGACCTAAGATGGCAATCTTCGCTTCCTCTTGCGTTGTTGACTGCACTGCTATTTGAAATAAATTTTGATATAGTCCAGGAATCTAGTTGAAAATCAGTCCCAACATACGAACAGAATTGATTCTTATGTTGAAAATAAATAAATAAATAAATATTTATTTGGATCACCAAATTCCAAATTGGCGGCACATGCTTTGGAAATGTAGAGGATATGAGAATAAGTAAGTACGCTGTGTTACTGCGAACTGTATATAAAAAGTAGATTGAAACCAAAATATATTTTGGGCACCAATACCCAGATGGCAGTCTAAGAGATATAAACTTATTTGATATCCCAAACATTTTTTATTCCATAGTTTGCCTTGCAATCTTGCGAAGAGCTGTTTCAACTCTAATTATCCCCTGGAATCTTGGTTATAATTTTGAATGTCTTTCCTGCTGGGTGCTTCGCCACCATAGCATTAAATTTGCCTTGTGGTGATAAGGAAATCTTTTCAATCTGTTCGTTAGTATCCCATTCACCAACGTCCTCTTTCGACAAATGTTCAACAACTTTCTGTTTAAAATCTTCAATGTCAGAAGGACTTTGGTCAAGTTCAACTATTATAGACTCTTCGTCATTATTCTTTAGAACATAAAATGAAACCGCCACTACAATAACATGTTGAGTACTTTTGTGTGCTGTGTGTGACTTACTTTGATTCTGTCCCTGTCTGATTTCATCCAAGATCGCTTGACTAGCAAATGCCAAAATAGTTGCACCTGATCTGATAACGCTGATGTCATTCAACAAACAAAGCTGCTCGTTGCTAATGACAAATACATCTGTAAAGTCATACTTGGTCTTGATCAATTCCCTCAATTCTGCATTTGTGCTGGGCAATAGAATCACCTCTGGTGTGATCAAATTGTTTTGTCCATTCTTGATGGTAATGGTACCCTGTTGCTGACCAACCGCACTCTGACCTCCACCACCCACTACAATAACATGTTGAGTACTTTTGTGGTGTTTCGTAACTTACTCTTCATTCTCTTTTTCTCCCGACCAGTATCGTCAAGATCCTGTTCATCTCTACCTCGCCTGCGATTTTCAGAATGTTTTCCTGCAGACACATCAGGATCAATGCGCGATGCTATATCGCCGATGTACCCCATCTTTTTGTCTTGTTGAGTAGCCGAACCAAATTCTGCAATATAGTTCTCTTCTCCCAATAATTCATTCATCATTCTTTTCCCTAAAACGACAATTTGACTGTTTTTTGGTATCATCATCACGGGTTTGTCGGATGTATGAAACACGGTTTGATTAATCTGTGGTGTAATTCCTTCCACTAAGGCGTAAGTGTAGTCATGTGCATTAACAGTAATCTTAATAGTGCCCCGAGAAGCAGACATCCGAGTTTTAGATTTTAGTTGGAGAATCTGACCATTAGGCATAATCATGTGTGAGAAGATCATAGGTAGGTCTTCGTTTTTAGCGCTGTTTGGTTTACGTGCCCCCTTTTTATTTGCTTTTTTAACTTTTTTATTTCTTGCCTCCTCCTCTTGTTCACTCTGATCGCTTAAAGTCTTAATGGTTGCATCATTTATTTGATCTTCTTGATATTTGCGTAATTGTTCAATTCTATTCTCGGCTTCGTTCTCGTCCGCGTCATTATGAATTTGTAGTTTCTCTACTGGTGGTTCCGATACAAAGAGCAGAGTGCTATTGCCAAATGTTGCTTTATAATAGGTTCCCTCACCAAAAAGCATGCTACCACTTGTGCTGCACATACTCTCCAATATATTGGTCGTTTCCATTGCAACCATGATCATAATAGACTTCCATCCTTCTGGAGCGTTCAACTTGGCCAAGTGCACATGTAAACTCTCGAAATCAATAATCTGTCTACCTGACTTGCACTCATATCCCTCAAGTACCTTCTCATGCGTATTACATTCGTATAGATCACTACTGTTGGATTTGTCTCGCATCTGCAAATGATAATAATTATCGAGAAGCTTTATGATCTCTGGAAACTGTTCTGCGCTTAATGTCGCCAGATTGTTGATACCACTCAAATTAACATCGCTTGGTAGAGCTTTCGCAGAGCTCGTAACCTTGGGCGCCATAATTAATTCAGGATTCTTTCGTACTAGTATTTTATCGGAGAAAGTATCTCTCAAAAAATGAAATACTTCGCTCCTGGTTCGATTCAATTTATTACGAATGCAAGAACAAACTTTGTGAAGCAGTCTAGTGGAAGTGACCTGTTCCAAGAGCTCGGCAACATCTATCACCGGAACATTCTCGGGAATGATGTTAAAAATTCTTGTCCCAAATATTGTAGGATATTCATCCAAGAGCAAATTCAAAGCCTCCCAAACATACTTACAGGCCACAATTTTGCTTGTTCCATCAGGGTTTTCGGTGTGAAACAAGGGAACATTTTTGAGTGCTTCCAACATGTCGCACGTTTTCACTCCATTCCATGCGAGTTTTGATACAGTAGATCCTTGAAATGTGCTACATCTTCCAATTCTAATTGTTTGTATTTATCAAGTAAATCATCAACAAGTTCGTTAGAGGCATGCTCTGGAAGTGTGGGAATGGTGATAATAGTAGATTTGTAACTGGACCCCTTGATCATAGCTTTCTTTGCATATGTTTTTCTTCCCGCAAGAACAAACGTAAACATGCAACTGTGAGCTTTATTTGTCACTTGCTCGGCAATCTCATTCAAAGTGTATTTGTATACTCTGGTCTTTTCTAAGGAATGACACACTTCGTCCACAAAGACGTAAACTGTTTTATTTTTTAAACACTTTGTTATGTTTCCGATACTGTGCTCCTGTAATGCTGAAGATTCATCTACTTCCGATATAATACTTCCATACACTTGTTCTTTAATTGATTCTTTATCCGTCGTTTCCAATGCAGTGATGAAGATTTTCGTCGATTTTTCAAGTCGTTCAATTTCGTCTTCGTATCCTGGGTGCCGTCTGTTGAATTCATCTTTCAATCTACATATACCTCTATCTCCAAGTAGATTTTGCCCGAGATAAGTCTTACCAGTACCGTATAGCTGGTCTAACACGATCGCAGTTCGTTCGCTTCTTGAATTGTCAGGTCCATGATCTCTGAGAGAAGTATAGTTTGTAATTAAAAGGAACAAAATCCTGATGATTATGTCTTCTCTATCTTTAAACTGAAGTGGATGTTTCAATACGAGATCTTGTATATTAGCTGGGAGTTGGACGTCTCCATCCTCCAAAATTTTAACAGTCAAATCTTCAGTTCAGGAACTCATTTCACAAACCCTGGTCAACCAATATTCGTTACAATAAAATAGTGTTGGCATCCCGTGGTTTCATTTTAAGACAGACCTAATGTATACGGAAATGAGTCGATACATGTGTTATAATGTGGTGGACCATAGATCGAACGAGTTGTTGTTCAAAAGAAATGGAAGATGAACGTGGGAACTTTGACGACAAAGAGGATGAAGATGGAGACTTGAATGATCCACTTCGATTATATTCAGCAAGATGTTGTCGATTACGATGGTTCTACTTTAAACTCCAACTTCGATTTGGATGACGACGAGGTCGAGGACGACGCTGAGAACATAATTATTTCGACGGACACTACTGTAGTTCAATGCTTCTCGCCACCATCACCAACAAGGACAGAAACGAACAATGTGTTGTAATCAGAACGAGTTACAATACATACTTGCAGTGCAATTCAAGAATGCACGTGTGCATCCGAGGAACTCCGGTCACAGTATAAAAGGGATAGATTGTGAACTAAGCTTATTGATCGTGTAACACCGTGTACTTATTATACCAGTCTATACGATTATTTATTACACAATGTGATTGGAGAGGTAGTTTTCATTTCACAACAACATTCTAACTCATCAACAGGACAATGTCAAGAGCATTCGGTGAAGTAGATGCAGTTCGATAGCTCAATTTTTACAAAGAATAAATTATGTGTTGGGGATACATGAGATAATTAATATAAGCGAAGACAATATAAGAACAATGAAGGGTGCGATGTTTTTAGAACAATGTTGTATAGCGAGGAGCGAAAAAGAAATGTTCTACTTCCCCAATCTCTCCTCCGGCGAAGTTACTTGAGTTCCAGTCCAAGTTCTTCCTTGAAAATTGCCACAATGCTTGCGACAGCTCCACCCCTCAAATATTTCTTTAAATCGTCTTTATTGACAGTTAAAAGCCCTGCACCGTTGTACTCTTCTTTATACAATGCTTCAATGGCATTTTCAGACAATTGCCTCTGCTTTAACCACTCTCTCAAGCCAGCTCTGTTCAACTTTTTCAACTCATCACATGCTCGCTTTTGTTCTTGAGTCTGTTGCTCCTGACTACCCGCACTCTTCGCTCCACCCACTACAATAACATGTTGAGTACTTTTGTGTGCTGTGTGTGACTTACACTCTTTTTGTTGCAACTGTTCTTGAGTCTTCTTGATGGTTATTTGATTGAAATTCTGCATCAATTGATCAATCACATTATGACCACCGACTATGATATCAGCAGGATATTTCATGTATGACTTACGATCATTGTTGTGAATTTTGTTCATAGCATCAACGCTCGGAGTAGTATACTTTATTACTCCWTCTCGTATACCAGGTGTGATAAACTCCATAACTCTCATTATGCGATCACTAAGCTGCTTGTTTGTCACTTTATTCTTCAACTCTTGAATTATGGTATCCAAATTCTCTTGTCCCACTACTTCACTCACTGCCTTGCGATGCACAAGAATCACTTCCATGCGCTCTGGTATCTCAATCATTAAATGTTTTTTATCCACATCTTTACACTGGTGTTCAATTTTATCATCCATGTCATCAGCAGTCATTTCTGGAAGTGATCGATAAGAGACAGAACAATCATAATTTTCCATTTCGTCTTTACCAAAAAACCATCGACCAGCAGTCAGAGTGAGTCTATCGTTTACAAGATGACGGCTAATGTTTTCTTCAAACTCTAAACAAAAAACGACCAATACGAACTGCATTTGGTTATTGACCTGAATTATAATTCTGCCTTTTTCAATCTCTTCTTTAACGGTAGACAAGGTTGTTATTTTTTCAAACTTGACTGCATTACCGATGGTCACAAGTTCCGCTGCCTTCACAAAACTATCACAGGAGCCCGACATTTTGGCTGGTATTCCAATGTATCCAGGAGGCAACAATAAATTAAATATCTGGACGAATGCGAACTTTTGAACAGTTTGGCTCCAACCATGGGATTGAATTTTCTGTAGCATCTGATGTGACATGCCAGGGTCACCTTGTTTTGATACCTTTGGTAGCTGCCTAATAAAATCACTTTCTCGTGACAGATTCACCTTTAAATCTCCAACAATGAGTGAATCATTGAACAAGGGCACCAATTCACCCCATGTGTTATTGACACCAATGATGCTCGACTCATGAATCCTACACATTAGAGATATAACAAATACCATCTCAAACGCTGTACCCTGATCAACTGCTAGATTTGTACCAATCAGTCCATGAGATAATTGACTTGGATGGCTATACAAATTGTTGTAAACCATAGACATGTACTTTGGAATCACTACTTTCAGTCGATCCTGTCCTTCTGGTTCAGTGAACACACCAGTGATGGCAAATAATCGAACAATTGGTAGTTCACGACTGTTGATAATGATTTTGTAATCCTTGTCAACAGAAATACCTATTGATGCCATCAACATAACAAGGCGAACAAATGGCTGGCAGATTGATTTAATGTTAAGTTCCAACTTGCAAAGCTCGCGAACTTTTTTGTAAACTACACCATCCAGAGCTTCTAAAATGTTACTCTCTGAATTGAGAGATATATCTTTATCATAATTCTCACAACACACCATCAAAGCGTACCGAATCATTCTTGGAAACCCTCCAGTCCTCAATTTGACATTTTCAAGGAAAAATTTATAATCCTCTTGTTTCAGACCACGATCATACAAAAACTCGATAATAGTCTTAATTTGTTGATTGCGCCTCACAACTGAGTCATTACATATTTGGCGGATGTGATCAATTGAGAGAGATTTCAAATAGACTGCACGATTTTGACTAGGTGAAACCGATATCCCATCCCGTAAACTCAAGAATCCCAGTCCAATCAAGGCGAAGGCTGGGTCTTTTGACGTGCAAATGTGGTATACTTTCGGATGCCTCAATGTGGGGACCAGGAATTCCCAAAATTCATAGAATGAAGATAATTGATCTTGTGGATTGTTTGGTCCAGGTTTCATTTTGGTGTAAGCTTCCAACTCGTCCCAATGGAATAAAAAGTTTAAATGTGGGTATTGGTCGGTTAAGCACTCGACAACTCCATAGATTGTGTGGTTGGCCTCACAATCAAGTTCTACTCGAATTCCAACTTCATCCAACGTCTCGAGCAGAAAATCAACTAGTGCTCTCCGTCTTTCACCAACGTTTTCTATAAAGCATTATAATTAGGTAGATGAGCAAAATCATACCAGATTGTTTGATCTCCATCCTTGTCATGAGCAAATTAATTCGCATGCTTGTCTTGATGTTTAAAAGCCTTTGAGATTCAATACTCATGCTTTTGTATTTTTCTTGTAGAACGACCCATTGCTCGCTCCTTGACATGACGTTAAGCAAATTTTCAACTATCGCAGTCTTTCCTGTTCCGTTCATCTGAGCAATGAAGACAAGATTCCCGTGGCTCGTCTGGCACGAAGAGATGAGATTGTCTACAATGTAAAACGCCTCGTCTTCTCGATTAACAAAAACAAGCGGGAAAGAGTCTTCATTCGTTTGATATAGAGGTGTACCTAAAGAGTTCAAATCATTGTTAAAAATTAATGGTTGTTCAGATTCCGTCGTTTTCCTCTTTAAAGTTTTAACATTGTGGCAAGTTCTAACATTGTGTCCAACTTCTTTCGCACTTGTTCGTTGTGTTTGGTTCTCAACGGTATTCATTTCTTCATCGTCGTCACTATCATCGCCAAAGCCTTCGTTCTTGATAAAACTTGCGACCATTTCGTCATCCACTTCAGGTGACGACTTTTCATTTAATCTTTCCTTGATCATTTCAAAATAACAGCGCTTTTCATCATTTTCTGCACTCTTTCTATACTGCGAAATATATTCAAGGCATTTCTCGTCCGTCAGTCGGTTCTTCATGGTTGACTCGTTTTCAACACAGCAGGTATTAATAGATTTCTACTTGAAGACCATTGGGATCATATCATGTATGCGCTTGTGAAATCAAATCAACTATTAAATGACTATTAAATAAGCATACAAAATCAAGCACGAACATGCATCCACTCATACTAAATGAA
>JAOPGA020001410.1:0-11306 GCA_026419775.2 Acrasis kona | reverse complement strand
TTTGAATTAAAGGTTAAAATAAAAACAATGACTTTGTTTGAGACTAGAACAAACCATTATGCCTCCACAAAGAAATGTCAGACCTGCACCTCTAGATCTTCTAGTAAATGCAGCAGTAGCAAACAACAACACAAGGCAGCAGGAGTTTATTGCCTCTCAAGACCCAGCCAACCGTGAAGAGGTGCAAAATATTTTAGACAATGCCGAAAGGGCTCATGATGGACAGAATAAGCTGTTCAATTCCCTTTTAGAGGGAAGACATGGAGAAAATGGAGTAAAGAGTCTTACTGGATTTACCTACAAGAAATCCATGAATATATGATGTAGTTGAAGAAGCACTATCATCATTATCAACAAAGGGTCCTAAACCAAAGTATTCTTTGTTTGATAGATATCATGGTCCAGTGAAAAAGGCATCAACTTGTTTTCTGACATTAATGTGTGTCTTTGGGAATATTAAAGCCTCTAGAAATTCCTGATTTTATAGCAGACCCTAACTTTTATTCTACAAGACTTGTTCTTCATAAAACAGACAATTTATTTTTCATTTTTTTCAGTAGTTGAACATTTGTGTCAACGTACCAGCTACAGCCTTCCCGGACCTCTTCCTGTTACGCACCCTCTTTGACAAGAAGGTGTAAATAATGTTAAAGAGCTTTGTAGACTCCAACACCTCTGACTCTGTCTTTTTCTTACAAATGTCCGCTAAATAGGGAAGTGGAAGTGGGCAAACCACCTGGAGAACCTCTTGTAGTTGAGGTCATATGCAGTGGCGGGCACCCAGTTAATGCACAAATTTATCTTGATGTGGTGCAAGTACATCTTGACAGAACTAACAGTTTTTGATAGTAGATATTACGACGAAAAATTACTGACGAGTTTGGAGTAATGTCTACATTTGTCTCGCTCTTAGTTGTCTAATTTTTATTGGTTGAAAAATAGATCGCACGCAATACAACAATGAGCTCAAACAACAACGGTTACTCCCAAGACCCTAACATTCATGAGAAGTTTCTTGTACATCACATGTACATTCCACTGAAGAGCAAACAAGATGAAAAAGCAATAATGGATAAAACTTTTACTGAACTGGTAAATCCCATCCAAGACTGTTTACAATATATTATCTACGTACAATGAGGATAATGGTGGCATGGTACGTAAAGTCATATTTGTGCTGTATGTTCTTGTAGGATTGAGGAAAGAAGAAGTTACCTACTTAACGTTTGAGAGAGTCAACATTGATACCGTGCAGAGGATTATTACTATTAAATTTGGTGAGGACGATTCCAAAACAGGCACAGATGATGTTATGATTACCCCATGTGACGACGACCATAGTATCTGTCCGTACAGATTGTTCATGCGGTACTACAACAAGTGTCTTGAGAGTGCAACAAAGTATGTTGATGGCGGTTGTTTGACTGGGCGTGTTTTCAGGAAGTGGATAACCAGGAGAAAAGATGGGGGTTACTACAACGAGAGTCAGGTGATGGGTGTTGGACCAGTAGGAGAAATATTCAAAGACATTTTAATGGAATACAAGATGTTTTTGCCGGATGACGTTCAATGGGAGATTGAATATGGGAGACCAGATGTTGGTCGCAAGAATAAGGGGAACGTATGAATTGGAGTCGATAGGTACACATCACACACTGGAAGACGCACAATGGCCACCATTATGGCTGAAAAGGGATTCTCAGCTGCAGAGATTACAGCTGCACTTCGCCACAAGAGTCAGAGTACGGCTCAAGAATACATTGATAGCAGCGGTGTTGTACGTAAATCGACATCAATCAAATTAATGAAAACAATCTCAGCGATAGGAGAGAGTGGAGAAGAAAAAAAAAAGGAACCCAAGAAGATTGATAGAGCACATCCAAGAGAAAAGTCGCCGGATTCGCCTGAATTCGGTTGCTTAAATACTTGCCCTCCGAGTCTTGCATGTGGACCTATGATGTTTAAAATCCAACAACTTCAGAAAACTGCCTTACCTTTACTTGGTACCTTGACTTGTAAATGACCGTCCACTTGTCATCGCACATGTAGTTGCCCACCTTGTCAATGTCTCTGTAGATTAGAGACTTTTGCTCAGGTGTCAACTCGTTGCTACCCTGAGGCTTGATGATACTCATAACACTGGCAAGGTCCTCCATCACAGTGCGCATGTCTGAGGTGTTCCAAAAAATCATCCTCTTGAGCTCAACGTTTTCAAGCTTTAGGAGCTCGATTTGTTGCTCTGCCGTGTCCGCGATCTTGGGAGGCACAACAACAGGACGCGTTTTTGTTTGTGGATTGGTCTGTAAGGATTAGTACTGCTGATGTGTAGAATTCACTTACGGTGACTGGCTTAGGTAGTGCTACAATGCCAATGACCTCTTCGTCAACACTGTTGCTCTTACTGGTCAAAATGTCCTCAAGGATGTAATTTTGGGTGGCCGCTAGGTCCTCGGCATCCACTCTTTCCTTCTCCGTGGGGCGGCGTACTTTAACGAAAGGACCATTGCCTTCCTGGTCCTCGGCTTCTTCTTCTTCTTCTTCTTGGTCAGAATCCTATTAATAATGATTAAAGTTGTTCAAACTTGAATCTACCTGTGCCTGCTGTTGAATAGCCTGGCTCATGCTGGCAAACAACTCGGCTACCTTCTCTTTGCCCTCATTCTGGGTGTCCTGTGCTGCCTCCTCAATCTTCTCTACCAACCTCTTGTCAAGGTCCTTCTCCCAGTAGAAGTACTCGTTGGTGTCAACCCCAATCCATTTTATTRCAGACTGTGTGAATTAGTCAACTGGAGAATTGTAATAATTACCTTGTTTTTATGTTTTGATGACTACAACAAGTGTTGTGGTCTTATGGCGCACACTCCATTTAGTATTACACGTAGTATGTCGCAAGGTAATGTTTTTAATTTGGTCATTCCAGGCTTATAATCAGGACCAAGTGACAGTGATGGCTTTGACTTCTTTGTCGACTTCACCATAGTGTAGTTTGTTTTCTAATTGTTCTTCTGTGTAAAAAAAATAGGTTTCTTTTTAAATGTATATATTAACTTTAGACATTTCAAATAATCATTTAAGAATATAACAGATACAAATGGAGATATTATCATTGAAGTTGGGAACATAGCAGATATTTTTGATGAAGTCTTAAGCATATTGTAATCTCTCCTTGGGGAGATTTTCAATGAAATCCTCATCAAAGTACCATGCTGCCTAAAAATCAGACCCCTGGCGACACCCTTTGGCTTAGGGATTTTCAGTTGGTCCTGGTAATGGGCTGTGGCTTCATAACGCGAGATATTTAATGGTGTTAAAAGTTATAAACTGCTATAAATGTTAGATTATTACATGTAATAAAACATATCTTTTGAAAAGCCTTTATAGATGAATGCCATGTTTAAGGACGCACTATACTTGTAAATTTTTGGTTATGGATAACAACTATTTTTATTTTATTTTACAATCAAATCTATTTACATTGCATCTTTCGTCCGACAAAAGTATGAAATTCTTTTGTTGCTAGCCTTCCGCACTGTTTGCATTGTCGCGCTTTGCGCTTTGGTTTGAATAAAGCGTTCTCTGCTCCATTTTCACTATTTGCTGGCTGCTGCACTGGAGTTGTRATTGCATTCTTCTTTGTCTTTCTCTTCTTCTTTGGTCTCTCACCCTCCAGGTCTTTGTATGTGTGAGTATGACTGGCAGATGAATGGAGTTGTGCATTTTTCTCCTTGTTATCACGTCTCCTCTTTTTATACTCAGGTTTTGACTGACGAACCTTGTGTTGGTTCTTTCGTAATTCAATTTTACTCAACTCTGTGATTGTTGATTGACAAACATCAACACCTAAACTTTGCAAAATGTCAACAATCACGGAGTCGCCTTCGTTCTTTCGCAGAACTGAAAAATCAACTCTTCCTTTGTATGTCTTCCGGTAGTCTTTTCTTTTTGGACACGTAACAGTTAACATGTTATTGAATGACTCATTACCATTAGTATGGGAGGTGTGGACATATGAAGGAAGAGAAGCAGCAAACTTGTCAAACAAATTACATAGAAGTGGAAATTTCAACCTATGATCTTCTCTCTGTAAATCAATACAAGGTTTTGAATCTTTGTTGCAGTCTATACAATTATCATGCTGTCCAGCCCAATGGTTTGGATAGTTTCTAAGAATTTGTTGTCTATCCCCAATAGCCAAACCTCTCTTGTTGCAACATTTTGAAAATGCTCTTGTACTTTGAGCTCCAAAACCTGACCATATCTTGGTCACCCTATTACCAACATTTACTGCTGCGTGATTCTTATCGTGCAAGTCAATCGTGATGATACGTTGATGGACAGCTCCATCATTGTCAACATCAACCGGGGAATCTTCCAAAAATGCACTCTGCTTGTTTGCTACAAGAACAGATGCACTGCTGTCATGGTCATGACAATATGTGAGGTAGAAACAACGTAGAATACCAAATACAAGACGTAGTTGCAGCTGATTTATGAGCTCTCCAATTGCAAATCCTTCCGCACACTTTGACGCCCCAATAAATCCTTCGTCAACTGTGTTTTTGTTTGCTCTTTGACGAACGACATGCAAACGTTGGATGATTTTACCACTATACTTTTCAATGATTGTAACGGTGCATTCATACGCGTTCCGACGACTACTATATCTCCCATCAAAACAGACATTGAATGGTAGATAACAACCATAAGGATTCAAATAAGAGAACACAATAGAAGCAATTTCAGGTGGAAACAAAAACACAGCATCCCCCATAAGCTTTCTCATGGTATTAGTAACTACATTTAAGAGATGTTTCTCAAGTGAGTGTTCTGTCATCTCCTCAATCTTATTATACATGTTTTGTGAATGCTTATTGAAAGATTTCTCACCTACTGGGGTCATAGAAAGTGCTGTACAAAATAGTTTATGTTCAATGTAATCTAACCCTGCTAGTTGAGAAGCATACACTACATGCTTGTTGCTATCCTTTATATTTTCTGAGGAGCTGAACTTTGTACTTTGGAAGCAATATGGGCATTGTAGCAACATTCTGAAAAATGGACCCTCATCTAAACATTGAGCCACATTAAGTTTTGATTTGGCACAACTACCACAAATGTTTCCTTCAATAAAGTTTATTAAGGTTCTTTTGTTCACAAGACTGTATGTAGTGTCTGGTTTCTTTACTGTTCCTTAACTTTAACTCCTTCTAAGCTGGATCTGACAAATGTGAAGTTGACAGGCTGTTTGTTTGTTGGTATTGTTGGTTGAAGTGTCTGTATTGCATTGTTGATAGCTTCGGATGTATCCCGCACACTTTTTTGTGTCAACCTCACACGCGCCTCCTGTTGACGACCCCATTCTAGATAGTGAGCACATGGTTTACGGTCAGAAGATCCTTTTTGATGCTTCACAATGTTGTGAGTGCTAGTGATGGTAGATCCACAGCCTGGGCAAGTCCACATGTGATTATGTTTGAAGATAATGTGATTTTGTTTTTCCTTTCTATTTTTGTTTTTATTGGAAGGTTCCTATTTATTGGAAGGCCAAAAAAGGAAGGTACAGAGCGTCCTTAACCAGTAACACTTTTATGCGCGTTTATAAGGGGAGAGACTATGTCTATTTTTTGACGCCTTTTAAAAATATACAAAATCTATGCCATTTTTTATTGTCTACTCTAAAATCTTTTTCATTCTATGTGCATGCATAAGAGAAGATTATGCTAGATTTAGAATTATATACTATCCTTGGGGAACCTATGCTGGTTGCTATTGCTTATTACAGATTTTCATTTATAGAATGCTTGTACTGCATTAAAAAATTGTTAGGCCAAGAAATGCATATACCCTTGGCAGTTTAGATCTTGAACACACTTAACACCACAGTACCTAGTCTAGATAATAAAGAATATTTATATTAATATACCAGTCTATTATTATTCCAACTGCTGATCTATTTAGAATAACAACCAGCCATTGTACCTTTTTTGTCCAAGGGTCCCAACACAACAACCTGCTCTGGTTCCTTTATTTAAATTTTACAAGTTTAATTTTTATTAAGTTCAAACAATTATAAATTGTATTATAAGTATTTTAAAAGTAAAGCTCTGTACCATCTTACACAATGATAAAATTCAAGGAAACCTGTGATGTAAATACTTCTGAATCAGATATTGAAGTTGATTGGAGGGATATTTTGATAGACATTGATATATGTCAAAAAAAAGCCTCTGAAAAAGATACCAACATAGAAGCAAGACAAAGAACAACTCTAAACTCACAGACGTCCATGAACGTAAATACACTAGGATTCCTGAACATGTCGTTACGTACTGTTAACGAAACAAATGTAGTCCATCCCTCAACAATTCCAATGAACATTTTATCACATATTTTGAACTTGGTCACAATCGATCACCCTGGGCCGCGATTGCAAACATATACCAATGTTGAAATAACTGGATACAATTCCCCGATGCTTCTTAATAATGCCAACCAAGGTATAATGCACAGCATTGTAACGGCCGGTTTTGAAGCTGTACCTGGCCATGAATATGCGATATGGTTCGAGGTGAGCGGCCCAGTTACCATAATCCACCGTGTGGATGTTCAAGCGGTGGGAAATGCGCCACTACCTTCAGCGGCTAATATTCCAAATCTAGTGCCATATGCAGCTCCGGTTGTCGCAGCCCCAATCGTCACATTTCCAATTATAGTGACATATCAGTATTCAGGTCAGTTTGACCATACTGTAAAAATTTGTGCTGTGGAAACACTAACGCCATGGAAACACCTCAAACATAGTGCTCATGGATAGTACCTACTCAGTACTATTGTCAAACCGTTTTTTAATTGTGCTACTGCACACCCTTTTGGATAGTGAATCGAACAGTTTAAAAATATAAAAAATAAAAAATGATGTGTTTATTATTAATAAAACTACTTGACAATGAGCAGCACTGGCAGTAAATCAGACCCAATAATCGTTGATGAATGTTCTGTCATCACCATTAGTGATGATGAAGAAAACGATGATGATTTTTTGGAGTGGGAGTGGATAAAGGTCCTGATGTTGACTCCCTAACACAGTTTGTAAGGGATATATGGGAAACAGAGGAGCCAGCACCCAAAGATGATGACCATTCAGAGGAGTATCTGGACCTACTGAAGCGAAGAAGAAGACAAAGATTAGGAAAAGAAAAAAAAAAGACGACAATCAAATAACGCTTACCCAAATGCCTAGTCTTGCAGGTCGGGTTAAAAGGTTCAAAAAAAAATAAAAGTAATTTTATTGAAAGAATTAAGCCAAACTTCAACAACGCGCTTTCAAATTACCAACCCATTCCACCATCGTGTGTTCAACAAGCATGACATTACAGCATCGATTGCAACAGAAGTCAGGTGTTCTCAATCATCTTGCTTTAAGTGCAAAAATCGACGCTCACAAGAACCACAACTACAAGGACGAGATTCTGGTTGTAATAAAACTCACACATCAAATAGTTATAATTCATTACATCAATCAAATCGCATCAAATACCACATCAGCCGCAGCTGCTAACTCCACGTGGGAAACAATCGTCACAAGAGGATTTTGTAGATGTAGAAACACCAATAGAGAGTTTTGAACAGCAAGACGAACCAAAAACTGATTTCGGGTTATACATTGAAAGATGTAATCAGGGTCGAATCTGTTTACAAAAGTTTCTAGAAACCGCACATTTACAGCCATACATGCTATTGAAGCACCCTTTGACAATTGATGAGATTAAAACTGTGTGTGAAAGCTGTTTCCCTTCACAAGAGGCATTTCTGGACGTATGTTAACAAGGATGATATAGAATCAAAATTGTCGATCAAAGGAGTTCGATTGTTACTACCATTCTGGAACGATAATTGGCTAACAGATGATTAGATGAAGTTGCAACAACACGAAAGTATAAAAATGATGTTGGAATGAAGGCTGCTACATTATTCAAGGATATGAAAAAGGAAAACGGTATTAAAAAAATACCACTCCCCGTAATAGCATATTATCAACGAAGACTTTATAATGGCATTTGCGTAAATTTATTCGAAGTACAAAAAACGTTTTTCAACATCCATGTTAATGGAAATCATTGGGCATTTTGTGTACACAATCCCCAAAACAACTCTTTAGTTTTATTTGATTCCTTGTATGACAGAGACCACAGCAATTGCTTACCGCAGATATCCGCTTTAATAAACGAAGATGTAAAGCTGAAAGAAAAAGGCAATCCTCTGCATGTCAATAGAGTTGCATTGAAGCAAGAATGGCCATCCCAAGATAACGGACATGATTGTGGGGTATTCTCAATAATGATGATGAAGTGTCTTGGTAGAAACTTGACATTTGGTTTCGGTCAAGAGCATATGTCTCGTATTCGTCTCAAAGTGGAGTTGATAGTACTAAAAAAAATAAATAGTGATTGGTGGTGCATCTTACAAAAATAGTTATTTTTATATTGTCCTTTAATTGATATGAATATTTATATGTACGTAATCACTAAGTGTTTCCACAGCACAAATTTTTACAGTAACTCTTCTTTCAACTGCCAATAAGGCACTTTATTTCCTACCACTTTTATAAGATTCGAGCCTTCTTCTTTATAAACATCGACTGGCCCATACTCTTCGAATGACATTTTTCTACATAGGGAGGCCATGATGATATGCTCAACTAGTTCTTTGTGACTTGTACCGCTTTTGAATTTCTTCACCCAGTAACTTGCATTCAATCCAGATATTTTGATTTCAGAAGCTTCGATGCACCTGGTGGCTATTTCCATCGCCAGAGGCTGATCCGTTGTATGGACAAATAATTCAGCGTTTAACTTTTTTAAACTG
The DNA here is from genome assembly GCA_026419775.2 of Acrasis kona. Lineage (NCBI taxonomy): Eukaryota > Heterolobosea > Eutetramitea > Acrasida > Acrasidae > Acrasis > Acrasis kona. Next base: position 2,441 of record JAOPGA020001410.1, on the reverse strand, counting down.
CACGCTCCAGGAACAACCAAATCAATGTCCTCATGTCTCTCGCCAGACAAAAATACAACCTTCTTGTTCATACATACAAATCTTGATCAAACAAGATCTGAAATCCTATCGGCATCATTATTGTCGACAAGTAACTTTCTTTGCTCAAATCCTCGCCTAAGTACTTTGATTCAGAATGTCGAAAAACACAGGTACTGATGGTTTTGGAATTGCCGGTTTATTATTGTCTTTTGAAATTTTATTTGCCAAGCTATTCATAACAAAACGAAAAATTCATTAGCGACGGATTCAAAACAATTGTTGATGACGGTTGTGTTGCTTCCTGCGCTATTAGTGAGGATTGAAGATGGATTGGCGATGGTGATTGGATTGCAATGTGACCGTCATCATCAAGATCATCGTCGCTGTCGTGAAATATAGCGAACAAACCATCATATCGTTAGTGTACGATCTGATTTCCTCTTGTTCCATTTTATAGCTAACGTCATTTTTAAAGGAAACGGTAACAGCGTCTCTCAACGATTTCATCGTAAAGAGATCTCTTGTATCGTCTATTCTTCTGATACAGTGGCATTTACAGTTTTTGAAAATGTACGGAACGGGCCACACAAATTGCGCAGTATGCCTTAAGAACGATTTCGTTTTGTGTATCAAGATTCAGGTAAGTGTTACAAATCTCGACCACGTCCTCAATCGTAGAAAACCTCAAAACCTCATCATACGGTTTCACTTTGCTGTCGACGATGGAATTCTTTATCGATGTGTTTGTTCCTGATATAACGACATTAATTAAATAATAGGTATTGTGGTAGGGGTCACAATTTTGATTTTGTCGTTGTAGCCACTTGGTTGATAAGTCTTCCTCGTCTTAGGTGTACTGGGATGTTGTTTCGCAACTGGTTTTCTCTTCGGTGTCGGAACTTATTCTGTATCTCTGGCGCGCTTTTTGTTTGACCTATCTCGTGATTTATCTGACATCTTCCAGGATGTTGAGTTCGACAGGTGCAATACTGTTGTAAAACAGAATCAGGGTTGACCTGGTCTAAAGACACGATGAAATTTGTATGGGTCCATCTTTTCATGTTTATAATTCAAACTGTTACGTTGCAACCAACCTGTTCTTTTTAGCGAGGTTTATAGTATGCATTTATTCAAGAAATTTGCATTGACGGGAATTTCTGATAAATCAAACCACTGTCTAGACGATGGCAATGTCCAATTCTACCACTAAACCATCAATGCTTCGTATGTCACGGTTCTCAGATTATTTAGAAATTAACGGAAAATTTTTTTACCCTGCTGTGTCCTGTTCCTCGACACCAAACGAACCATAATTTGATATGCGTCTGCTTCTTCTGGAACCCTCCATTAAAGATGGATCGTTAGAAATCATCCGCATCATTCTAGACTCGCTGGTGATTTCTGTTCTAGCTGGAGTTGTGCCATTATCCCTCTTTTTCTTTTTCGGCTGGGTTAATGGAGAATCTGATATTGGAGAGAAAAGTACATGCGATACCGGACAAGGGGATTCAAAAAGATCCTCTAGAGCATTTGTCCCACTGCTATCTCAACATGCTGGTGTTCACTTGATGTTGTTCTCTATTATAATTACAATCCTGGGACGAAAGGGGCAAGACAAAATTCGGTGACTCTAAACATAATCAACACAGGACGTAGGGAAACCAAAATCTATTGGTAGAAACCCTCTTACACTTTCAACATCACACAGTTAGAAAGATCTCGTCTTTAACGTCAAATCGAGAGACTTGTTAACTTTTTATGATCAATTACCCTAAAACTTTTTTACTCCATTTTCGGTCCGACTTTTAGCACCCCGGATAGCACTAAAAAGTACAATACAGGATTAAACAAAATGGCAGTTTATTGAACGATTTTCGCACAAAGTCATTTTGGAGCTGTGGATCTCTAAAATGGCTCAAGCACATTATAGCCCTTTAATGGCCTATTTTGTACCACCTTGCTGCCACTTTCTACTGCTCTTCTTGCCACACCTGCCCTCATCTCTTTGACCACCAGTCTAAGCATCATTCTTGCTACTTCTTTTCTTGCCACTCTTTTCGTCACTTGTGTTACCGCTCTTGTCACTTCTAATACTGCCATTCTTGCTGCTCTTTTTACTATCGAGGATGGGACGTTGATTGCTGTCTTGTCTAGGCTTCTTTTAGTGTCGCATTCTTTTTCTTCTAGTCACTTAACTTATAGATCAAAGATGTGTAACATTTTCTACGGATCCCAGAACCAGATTCCTTCTTCATGATTTAATCACGGATGCCAAATTGAGCGTGTCGCTCTTCAAATCAACATGTAAAGGCAGCGATAATTGGATGATATGATTACTCTGTAAAAAAATATAATTATCATCAATGTATAAAATCTTACTGCAGTAGGAACCTTGGTTCGCACACCTCAAAAAACTTGTT
>JAOPGA020001409.1:0-12903 GCA_026419775.2 Acrasis kona | reverse complement strand
GTCCCATGTTTACATAGTGGAAACCATAAAAGGCGTTGGTTCATAAAGACAGCAGGAATGTGGTCATGGAAGTCGACATCATCTAAGGATTGTGTAACAACTCACCTGCCGAATGAACCAGCCCTGAAAATTGATGGCGCGATAGTAAACAGCTTCTCTCATGCCATTGTTCTAGGTTGCACTATAAAGAACAATGCGTAGGAAGGCGTGGCGGTTGCTACGAAACTCTATCTAGTAATTAAGAGTGGAGCGTCCGCCAGTGCAGATCTTGGTAGTAGTAGCAGCTATTCTAACGAGATAGAGTTTATCTTTATCAACATGGCATTTCAATACACTATCTTTGTTGGTGAAGACAGTAAAGCTTTGAAGGTCGTAGCGGGAAAGGTTTCCTTGTGTGTGGCGATCAGACAAGGGTTAGTCGGTCCTAATTGAGGTTGGTAACTCAATCTTGGCCCTCGGGCCGTATCAAGAAAGGGAATTAGGTTAATATTCCTAAACTTGTGACATAGAAAGATACATGCTCCAGCCGGGGTATGTAATTAAAACTGCAAAGTAATCTAATGGCTACTACATCTAAGGACGGCAGCAGGCGCGAAAATTGCCCAATCTCAATTCGAGGAGGCAGTGACAAGAAATAACAGCTCTCCACCATCTGGTGGGGAGGTACTATTCATAGTTTGTACTAGGTGAAACTTTTCTCCTTTGTGGCTTCAAACATAAAAAAGACGCCCACCGGGGGGCTCGAACCCCCGACCATTGGATTAAAAGTCCAACGCTCTACCGAATACTCGTTACTGAGCTAGACGGGCTCATATAAGAATCATCAATTTATAAGTCAATGTTATAATATTTTCTACCTGTTATCTAACCTATTATCATAATTTATTAGCTTAATATTGTGCCACTTTCGCTGGTGGCATAGTATAATGATGCTTCACTGATAGTGATTCTTTTATAAGATTTCTGCGGGAATTTGTAGTCTTACCAAAACTAGATTGTCAGACTCACTCGATATAAATAGATTCCTAGTGTAGCACACACCAACCCATAAAATATTTGGAATAACTCACCAACGAATGTTAAACTCAACATACATGTACCTAAAATACTTACGCAATCTTACGTTATATACACCTTTCGAAGTTCAGGTTCGAGATTTGACCAGCAATGACGATTTCGACGGTGACGAGGAAGAGGCTATTAAAGAATTGGTTTTTTCTACAAACAACTACAACAACTACATCTTGACAATGCGAGTACTATCAGAGAGGATGGCCGATACTGGTAGAAACTACAAACATGTTTTAAAAGCATTATACATTCTTCGCCACCTTTTGATACATTCGCATACAGATTACATCGTTACAGAATGCCGAAGTAACATTGTTGGGCTAACATTGCTTGTCAAATTTCAGTATGTGGACGAAAACCAAGTTGATAGAGGCGAAGAGGTTCGCCGTCTCTCTGAGGACATTATCAAACTATTGATGGACAAGCAAAATCTCAGGGAGCTAAGAAGATTAGCAGCGCAAGGACAATTTAAAGGTTTTCCACCCCTCACACATCCATCAGCATATAGCGAAAAGCATTCTGATTGGGAGAGTACGATAGAACCAATAGTATTTACAACAACACGAACCAAGGGCGGTGGCACATCAAACCTTTTCGTACTGGACGACCAATCACAACCAATAACAAATAAATCACCGAAAGCCGAGTTTACCGATGCACCAAAAACAACATCAAACAATAGTCCTGTCACAACAGAAGTCAAGGAGATGAAAAAGTTGGACACATTTCAAAAGGTTACAGAAAGAACACAAAAGAGTCCACAAGATCAGCAATCACCAAGTCTAATGTTGTTTGAGGATGATTAATTTATTATTGTACATTAAACTGTCTTTTCAACTTCATCCTCTGCCAATTCTTCAAATCCAGGTGTCTTTTGTATGTTCTTCCTGAACAAGACAAATTGTGATAAAATCACAAGATCCAACAACAGCACACCAGCACTACCAACGATCCACGGAAGCTTTGATAATATAAAGTTTAAATCTACAGAGTACAACAGGACGGATAATGTATATGCTGTGTTTCCGAGAAAAGCGCACAAGAACAGAATGGGAGAAAGTCCTTCCGTGGATTTTCTGTAGAACTAAAAAATAGATTAATTTGTAAAAGTATGTTACTTACATTTTTTAGTATTTGAGGAATGCGAGACGCCAAGTATAGTGCTGCACTCAAGGATCCAAGAGAGTATCCAATCTTCTCAACAGCAGATTCCAGTGGCCACGGATCGTCGTCTATTATGATGACTTCATTCTATAAAATGTTAAAAAAATTAAAGTAAAATGAATACGGTTGACAGTAAAGTTCTTCCGGGTAAACGTATGCTTGAATCAGAGGAGGCAACGTTGATGTTTGTGATAAAGAGCACTCCACCCATGCACAGGAGAAATGTGAGGAAAAGATACGAATTAAGTTGTGTTGGCGGCCTAACAACTAATGGTGTCTCAGGAGGTGCTGAAACTGAACGCACGTTCAGAGATGAGTTGTATGCGCTTGATCTTTCGTTAAATTTTCTTCTTAGCTCGTAGTACGAATATTGTGTTATCAACAGTACGTCCATCACAAAGAAATATATAGCAACTGCAATCTAGGGGTGACCGTGACTCATTAATTCAAAAAATAAATCATTCCTACCTGTGTGAAAAGTTGTCCGGTTAATACAGCACCTATTAAATTTGTAGCATCACCCGTAATCCATAGTAGCAAGAATACTGGTGCAAGTGATCTGGCGTCCTTTTTGCGATATGTCTCTATCAGCTGCCTACATGATTAGAGATAAATGTATATAAATTATCTTACGGTGTATTCGCACACAACCAAAATCCAATAGAAGCCAAACCAACATAAAAACTGGCTTGTTCCATTGGGCTCCTGGCACATGTTCCAAAGTAACGCATCATCCATTCTATCTGATGAAAACCGTTTGCATCTATAGGAGCGCACCCCACAGTCACGTTCCCAGTAATGTTCGACACAGCCGGGTCCGAGAGTATTGAATGTGATGGATACATTTTGGAAGCTTTCAACTCTATTTTTGCTTCTAAAAATATATCCATCAATTTATTTACTGAAACGCGACAAAAGAGATACAGTGCTCAAAACTGTTGTTTATTATACCATATTAAAAGCTTCATCGTCACTCTCCACTGGCACTCCACCGTTACTGTATGAGAAGAAATTGCCCACTCTTTGAAGTAGACTTGTTTTACGGTCCTGCTCTAATTGATTGTCCTTCTCCAATTCAACAATCCTCTCCATCAACCTCATCTTGACGTCCATCTCAAATACCGAAGGTCTTCTCTTGTGTAGATAAGCTGAGTGGTCAGGGCCCATAAAGATGGAGGATCTTCTTCTGTTTAGCAGTCCATTGTATTGCAAAATCACTTTAAATGTTTCTTGTTTAATATCCTCAATAGTCTTCATGTTGTTCTCATAACCAAATTCAAAAACATTATCAGCCCTAGTGGTATCCTCTGGGTCAAATATTTGTGCAAAGTATGGGTGACGCATAGCTTCCTCGGCACTTATGCGTTTATCAGGGTCAATGGTCAACATCTTTTTTAGTAAATCCACCGCCTGAGAGTCGTGGCCCTTGTATTCCTTTTCAAAGTCCATCTTTTCTTTAAAGTCCATTTTTGCTACAAACTGTCTACCGTTGTTTGATCCTCTCACCTCTTCCTTGCTTGGGGTCCCTAATTTGTATATGATGGTTTCAATCTGATTAACTGGACTCTTTCCTGGGAACATGACCTTGCGGGTCATCATTTCTGAAAGTATACACCCAACCGACCACATATCCACCTTGTTTGATACCTTATCGCTGTTCAGAATCAGCTCTGGAGCTCTGTACCACCTAGTTTGAACATAGTTTGTTGACATTTTTACATCTCTATCCACCCCAACACCTCTTGCAAGTCCAAAATCTTTGAAGAGTTTAGTAGAAGTTTACAAAACTGCTTACCACAAATTTTCAAGTCACAATTGGTATCTAAAAGTACATTCTCTGGCTTCAAGTCTCTATGCAAAATTCCAGCGCTGTGTAGGTAATTCAAAGCCATGAGCATCTGATAGGTTAGGAACCTAACATGGTCATTGTTCAAAACACCACCCTTCAAGAAAGATCGCATGTCGATAGGCATGATGTCTGTGACGACATAAACATCTCTAAATGTATCATAATTCTCTGGAACGATAATGCCAAGTAATTGAATCACGTTAGGGCAGTCCACCAAGTGTAGAAGTACTTTTAGTTCTCGAAGTACTCTAAGAGCAAGAACTGTCTCTACGTAGATAGCGTCGTCTGACTTCTTCACTTTCTTATCGTTAAGAGGAAATACATCCCTAATCTTCTTAATAGCTACATGTTCATTTGTAACTGTGTCCATAGCTTTACAAACAGCTCCAAAACTTCCCCGACCAAGACTCCCCTCTACAATATATCTGGCTGGTAGAAGAAATTTCTCCTTATTCACATGAGCTTCGTTCAATTCCGAATCGTAGCCTTTCACGCTCTTATCGGGTACCTTTTGCATTTCTTTTTTTACAGCACCGTGGTAAACTTCGACGACATAAATCTTATACCGTGCTCTTTACAATAAAACATGTTGCTCACGGCGGAAGGTCCAATTTCAATTACACGTATATAATTACAGTAAATAATCATTTTATTAGTTCTGCAAGATGGGGTCTAAAAACTCCGTCCACTGTTCCAAAGTCCAGCTTGAGCTAACTGAGTTTTCGATTAAGCCGTTAACAGCAACTGTGGGTGTTACGTGAACTGCGTTTTGTCTGGCGTATTTGATTTGACCCTTGACATAAACTACAGTGGAGTCTTGTTTGATTTGTTGCTGAATTTCGTCCTGAGTAAGACCAGAAACTTCAGAAGCAACATCTACAAGCTGTTTCGTAATCTGATTGGGCGTTTTGTCTGCAACATTCTCATCAGAGTACTCTTCTTGGCTTTGAAATAGTTTATCAAGCAGTTTGAATGCGACCTCGTCACTTTGGGTCTTTTTCTTGCTCAACAGATTTGCTGCTGCTGTGGTCAACGTCAAGTAGTAGGATTGTGGGTGCCAAGGTTGGACCGCATTGACGACCTTGAACTGGATTGGTGTGCCCTTTTGCGAATAATGTTCCGTCACCTCCTTCAATTTAAGGTACGCTTTTTTTGAGAAGGGGCACTATGTTTTGTTACTCATCGAATAAAACAAAACTTACGAGCACATCAGCAAATAATTCTACGTGAACACGAGCATCTTTACCAGTTGGTAATGCATACCCTACGTACGATTTTGGGATTCGTGACATTTTGTTTTCCGCGGAGGATGGAAGAAAATTTAGTTCCGAGGAATGATCAGGTGTAACTTTTGTTGCATTACAAAGATTTTGATCAACTTATAATTCTATTTATTTTTAGACCTGCAACAAAAAATCAAAAACACCACAACAATGAGCGACGCACAACATATTAGTATGGGTCCAAAGGGATCGAATAACAACAATGGAGAAAAAGTAGAACACATCTCAATGGGTCCTAAGGGTTCCAACAATGGTGTCACAGTGACCGTACACCACAATGGAGACAACGCGGAGCACTTGAGTATGGGACCAAAAGGCTCTTCTGTAGGTTCTAATTACAGCAGCTCTGGAGGTGCCGACCACTTTGAAATGGGTCCTAAAGGTTCCAACTACAACTCATCCGGCGGTTCAAACCCTAAGGGAGCAGATCACTTTAGTATGGGACCAAAAGGCTCCCATCACCCCTCTGGAGGCTCTAACATCGATAATACAGAACATTTCTCAATGGGACCTAAGGGTAGCGAGAACGAGAACGAAGCCGAATCCATCCCCCAAGCAAGATACGTACCTTAAATTCAGATAACTTCTCATTTGTAAAAACACAATAAAGACATTTTCAAGGAACTATTTATAAGTTATCTTTTTAGACCTTAATTCGAACAATACCAAAATTTCGAGGCGGTGGTATGTCGTAGGTCCTCTCATAGCCATGACTTTTGTAAAAATACTGTTAAAATGAGTTCCAACCACAAAAAGGAGAATGGAAGAGGGAGCACTTGCGGTCAAAAAACAAAAAGCAATTCAAAAATATCAAAGCAAGTATGAGGAACTGATTAATAAAGCCACAAGAAACATAAATTACAGAATAATGCTGAAGAAGGCCTTGAAATCAGTTGTTATTTTTGCTCAAGAGGAAGCAGGGACCGGTATTATAATAGATGAAAGAGGTTACATTCTTACTTGCTCTCACTGTCTTTACGAAAAAGTAAGAAGACCGGTAGACAAAATCTTTAAACGTTTTTGGCCGAAGACGAAGACGAGGAAAGTGGTTTGGAAGTCGAAAAAATCTTGATTACATCAGAAGGAGGCATCTTACGTTGTTTGTGCGTTGCTTGGGATCCACTTCGCGACTGTGCCCTTTTAAAAACGTATACAACCGAGCCAAAAAGTAAACGTATAAAACTTGATAAAAATGTACCAGAAAGCACACTACATTACACAAATCTTGCTGAAAATCCACCAGTGGTGAATGATTCTTTATTCTGCATCGGACAACCCGGTCAAGAGGATTTGGAAGTCAAATCGAAAAGAAGTACAAACTATCCTCTAATATACACATCTCAAGGTAAATTTAAAGGGTTGATGGACGGAGATGCAAATGATAATGCTGACATTGGAAAATTAAAACACAATTGTTGGACATATTGGGGGCATTCAGGTGCTCCGTTGTTCAACGTAGATGGAGAACTTGTGGGAATGCATAGTTCATGGGACGATGAAACAGCCATGAGACATGGCATACCACTCCAAGCAATAAAGGAATTCTTGAATGAGAATTTACCAAAGAAATAAAAGCTTCGATAATAAACTTGTAAAATTTCTATGGTGATTGTTCAAGTTTTACAAGACATCCCTACTACATATTAGGATCTGTGGCTTGTCATGTGTCAACAGATGTCAATATCACTGATAGGAAAATAAAAGTTGGTTACTTCTTGTATTAAATCAAAAAATTAGAATGGGATCCAGGACACTGCTACTCGCCATTGCTTTGCTTTGCGTACTTTCGCTGTGCTTCTGTGGTCCTATAGTTTCTGAGGCCAAGTTGAACGAGTTCCACAGGGTTCATTGTATTTCTACTGATGGAGATGATAAGCCAGAAGCTGTTGAGTTCACTGGAGGAAACTCTGAAGTGATGTTCCTTGTGTCCAAGAATGTCCGTGCTATTTTGCAACTCAAGAAGAATGGAGCAAAGATTGAAGTGACAAGAATGATGATTGACAATGGCGGAGCTTATGATACAATTAATCCATCTAAAAACAACAAATTCGATATCCCAGCAAACATAAAGGTAGATGCCATGAGGAGCCCAGCATTCAGAGCTTTAGGTCCCCTAGGTGTAGTTAACCTTATCAACAGATCTTCATCATCCGGAAAACTCAAGTTGAGAAAATAAACTCGCTGTATCAATGTAATGCTCATTTTATTTATACACATCGTCAATTAATTACATCAAAACTCATAACGATAGCACTTTACTCATACTAACACATGTCGCGTAACTGAAGATAACTCTTAAAGGCTCCAAAAAGCAGTTTTAGGCGTCCTCCATGTTTAAGAGCGAGGCTAATTACAACATATTACAACTTTAAAGTTACTTCGAAGCAGGATGAAGACGTCGCCAATAAAAAGTATTCAGGAAATCACTCAAGAGTCTCATGAAAGTGGTGATTCTGTAAGAACATATGGAAGGTAAACCACTTTAGTTTTCTTGCCTAACATGCAAAGATTGGTGTCATATGAGATGAACACAAACAAAGCTTCAATATCTCATAAAAACTTTTGCTTGGACGTTGATGTTGAATTTCTTGTAGAATTCAAAGCTCAACAGGGAGCATATTATACCTTTATAGGCGAGTTGTATTCAACTCCCAAAACGTTTTTGAAGGCACGTATTTTTGATATAATGGAGGAGTATGACAACAACGTCTTTGAAAAAATTATTGCCGCACGTAAAGAAATTTTTCAATCGTGACAGTATAGTGAAGCCAATTCAACAACCTTGTGGAGCACAACTACAGCTCACATTAAACCGAAACAAATGTTATTAATGCAGACAACATCAACAACATTAACGAAGAAATAAAATCAATTAAGAGGAAGTAGGGTATGTGTAATAATAAATCATGCAAGTATTCTGTGTACCTTACATTTCTTTGGTCATCTTTAGTTCTCTTGATTAGAGCTGATGTAATCTATCACGTCGAGTAGACACTAATACAAGGTGCTGTAGAGTATATTTCAATCTGCCATATTGTTTGGTAAATGAGCTTTAAAAGTGAGAAGTTCATTTTACAATTTTACCGTTTGTAGTATAAATACTCCATGAATAGAAAAGCGGCTCTTATTTAAAATCTATTGGAACATTGCGCTTCTTTTCTCATCAGCAAAGAAATAAAACAACTTGATGTCCGGTCTACTGTCCATCATTGCCGTTTGTTGTGTTCTGGTGTTTGCATATGCCAACAACAGACCACATGACTACTCCGATTACAGTATCAGAATTACTTCTTTGGACAAGAACGAAAGACTGAACACTCCCAATCTACTTCGGCGAGTGGTTGGATCAAAGTTACTAAGGGTCGTTGGAGAAAGAAATTTTGCCTCTAGTGAAGAGGGGGTCGTTATAAGGGCTAGGAACGAGAGAACAGTAGAGCAGATTAAGGAGAGACTTTTAAACGAAGGACTAAACGAATATTATAAAGTCGAAGAGACTTTTAAAACTTCTCCAGACTACCAAAGATACATCAACAAGGTGAACACTGGTGACACGACGTATCACAACTATACACAACTGTACACGTTTTTGACCGAAATGAACAACCTCTACCCAAACATGACCGAGATATTCACTATTGGACAAAGCGTTGAGCAGCGTAATTTATACGGAATTCGCATCAACACTCAGAACAGGTCACAAGTTGTGTTCTCTGACCAAGTGAATGCTCCTATTCCAAAACCAAAAGTAAAGTACATTGGTAACATCCATGGTGATGAAACAGTAGGAAGAGAAATTTTAATTCATTTCATCAGGGACATTCTGATGCAGTATCAAACCAATGGAAGAATACAAAAGTTATTGGATTCAATTGATTTGTACATTGTTCCATCCATCAACCCAGATGGATTCGAATTAGCTCAGCGAGAGAACAAGAACGATGTTGACATGAATAGAAACTTTCCTGATTTTATAACAGGGGATTCAGAAGTTGTCCAACCTGAAGTAAAGGCCATCAAAAACTGGTTGAGCGAGAATACATTCGTACTTTCCGTAAGTTTCCATGGAGGAGCCGTTGTTGTCAATTATCCACTTGATGGTCTCCCAAACGGTCAAAATTATAACGCTTATAATGAGGAAGCGAAAACGTCCGAGGACAACTTTTTTGTACAATTATCCAAATCCTATGCGAAAGCTCACTCCAGTATGTCCGAAAGTACAGAATTCCACCAAGGTATAACCAATGGGGCGGCCTGGTACCCACTTTATGGAGGTTCGTTCTTTTCATCCATCACCAACAGTCATAACATTTTATAGGCATGCAGGATTACAATTATTTTTATGAGAATTGTCCAGAGTTTACAATCGAGTTGAGTGATACCAAGAGACCACCAGCGGCAGATTTATTAGGATATTATGATGAGAACAAAGAAGCGCTAGTTGTGTTTTTGGAAAATTCATACAAGGCAATAGGAGGTTTGGTTATGGAGCATCCAAGTCTTGATTTGGTTCAAGTTCCTTGTAACATTACATTTGAAACCAATGACGTCACCGTGCACTCAAGTGGATCCTGGAATTACACCCTTCCTTTGAAACAAAGAGATAATGGGTTTTATTATAAATTACTTCTACCTGCCTCCTATAATTTGACACTATCTTGCGAGGGAATGATGAAGAAAACTCATAACAATATTGCAGTCAAAGCTTTGGATGACAAACCAATTGTAAAAAACTGGGTGGTGTCACGAACAAAAATGTAAAATCTAATAATCCTTTATTTTCGTTTTAATTTTTCAAGTCTTTTTCTAAATTAGAAATTTCTCTGATGAGGTATTCTTAATGTAATCTTTTGATTTGATTTAACATTCCTTCCTCTTCTGTCTTTCCTTAAAGGTTCTTTTCTTGTAGTTAATGAAGGGTATAAATAGGTTGTTTTTCTAAATATTTTTATTACAAATCATGTTACACATGCTACATATTGTATTGCTTGTTACCTTGTGTATGCACATTGTGGTTGCCTCTCTTCTCAATCAGAACTACTTGTGCACCATGATAACAGGAGTTGGGATGGGCACTGTTTTAAAGCACACAGACGAAAAAGGAATGGATAGTAGCGCAATTAGAACCAATACCTGAGCATGTTGCATTCAGTTACCTTCAGTCATCAACAAACGGTACGAGAGCTACAGAATGAACGTAGAGAGGAAAAAGTCACCTCGCATTACAAGCCCAATGATAGTGTTAAGGGTTTGGATCAACGTGTTTTTATTAAAAAAATATAAACATTGTACTTTTCATAACCTCGCTGTATCAAATTTATTCACTTGTGTCCTTTTAAATAATGAATTAGCAAATCCATTTGGAGGGCGACCTGGAGGGCCATGAGAACAATCCATTCCCTCTGGTTCGTTGAACATTGAACTACTTGAGACATCACGGCTAAAATATTCCACATAAAGAGCATACACCACTCCTCTAAAATTTAAATTGCTCTTAACAAGATCACCACTGAACACATCCACGTAGCTTGTAGCAGACATACTAAAAAACGGGAAAGTGTTGGACCATTTAGAAACAAAATGACTGCCTATAGGTTTATCTTGAAAGTCTACAAAGGTAGCATTTCCAAATGGATCATAATCAGGTCCTATAGGTACATCCTTGGTGTCACTTACTTCACAGCGTCTCTGTGGATCAAATCCAAGAAAAATTTGCTTTTCGCTCTTATAATCAACAATGAACACTAAAAGTTCATCGGAGTGCACATCGTACCTATACCTTTGGTTATCTCTGTCAATGTAACCTACTCCTGAGACCATTGGTACTTCTTTATCTTCATCTACCTCGACAAGCGACCAATTGAAGCTACCTGTTTTAAGAACATTTGGTTTGGATGGGATGGCTTTAGCAAAAGCACAAGACAGGATCAACAAAGCGATCATACAGTATATTTTCATCTTTAAGTTTTTGCACAGTTCGTTTTCACAATTACAGATCCAAAATTGATTGATTTTACCAATCCCTCTGACGTTTGACTGTTGTAATAGGGGAAAATTGTGCAGATATTTGTTAAAATGTCATTGTCTATTTTGAGTACTAGTCCGCTTTCTGTCATTTGTGCATATGGTGGCCGGCATAGTATTTATGGTCAGAATGGTTTTAGGTGTCAAATCAATACAGGTACTGCATTTTGGTATTCCCTTTCCCTAAGGACAAAATTGTAAAGTGGTTATAAATAATCTTGTAATGTCATTTGACTACCCGTTTTGAATCTGCGGCCATGTAAATGTATAAGTGAGGATCTGAAGCCACTCAACAAAAAATAACACATATGTGGCATCCGTGCTTTGATATAAGACAACTTATTGTCCTTTTGTCACCGCTTCAAATCTACTTTTTAATACAATCTCCGCAGATCTCCCTTCAAAATAAAATTTGAAGAAAATATATTTGGGAGGAAGCCATTTTGCTGAGAAAACAATGGCCGTGTATTGTTTTGTTTCATGAAAGTTTCGAAAGAATTAGTTGAAACGAAAATTATTTGTTTCGAAACAAATTGTTTCAATAGGAGCCCTAGCCACATCTCGCATATCAACATTTATATGAACTGGGAAAAGAGAAAATAATGTATACTTTGTAATTAAAACCAGCATATTATTGGTTGTCGGAGCAGCATTAAAAAGGAAAATATTTATTTTTAGACAGTTGTTTTTAGTCTTGATGTATTTAAGGACTAAAATTATCTCTAGAGTGGACACAACAATAAAACAAAAACATGAACACAACAACATCAACAATGCCCACCACAGCTCCAACAAAGGTCTTGAACGGACCGGGAGCTGCCACCACCGTCACCCAAACAACGGTCACCCAAACAGCTTATGCAGCACCAGTTGAAGCAAAGTCACAAATCCTATCCCAAATCATGGGCGCGCTAATGGGTTTATCCATGTTTATTGGAGGCGTTTTACTATTAGTCGGTGCCGCAATTAGTTTGGCGGACTTTGGATACCATTACGTCGCCAGCGGTGTCCTCTGGATTATCGCCTTCTCATTCTTTACTTTGGCATCAATCTTCGCCTTCGTCGGAGGTTTCGATCTCGGAAACAAGAACTCAAGAACTCCTTATCACTTCTTGAACATCATCGGTAGCATTGCCTTCTTTTTGGGAAGCATCCTTATGATTATTGGTGCTGCTTTGTGGTTGGCCGGAAGTGCTAGATTCGACACTTTCAACGCAGGCACCATCATCTGGATTATTGGATCATCATTAATCTTGACATACTTTTTGTATCCGCACTATGGTGCAGTGGTCGATGGAATTTTCTTATACCACGCCTTCATGAGCAACATGAACAGCCGCACTAGTGGTACTTTCCTAAGTTTGCACCAAACGAGTTTGTATCTCCAGCTTGTACTTGAACGGTATTGCCACAGTCATGTATACTGTTGCCTCTGTATTGTTACTGCTTGGTTTCCATCGCATGGCACAGTTTTCTTAAGTAGCAGCCGAGACTAGATCATTCCAAACTCAAGCT
>JAOPGA020001408.1:0-152772 GCA_026419775.2 Acrasis kona | reverse complement strand
AACAACATCCAAACGAGAACGTAACCATCAACAACTTGTCGTTAACGGAAATGATTTGGAAAATGAACACGTCACTTTATGCAATCAACATTCAATCTAATCAACTTCCTCATGATTATCACATTTATACGGTCAATCTATTGACCAACATTATCATGGATCACATTCACTTCGATTCCATCGTTATGGACGATTTGATCCAATTCATGATTGAATCGCTTCAGCATTCGGTCCACAGGGTGACATCACTCATGGCCCTATTGCACATATATCGTCGCATTTCACGCTTGCATTCTCTAAAAGAATCAAAATCAATTCAACATTTAATCATTCACAATCTGAATGAATTAAAAAACTACCAAACACTTTTATCCAGTCAACTAACCATCATGTTGATTCGTTGCATCACCACGACTCATTCCAAACAACAATTTCAAGATTTGATCGAAATGATTCCCATCAACAATCCATCCAAATTACCAATCAAGTGCAATCATATCAAATCCATCAAGCCATTGCTCAATCAATCGCCATGTCCGCCCATTAATCATCATATACGTCGCATCACATTCAAAACCAATCAGCACATTAAAACATTCGATCACCATTCATTATTCGTATCGAGTAGCAACCATGAAAATATCGATAATAACGTAATCATATCCAATCAAAAAATAAATATCAAAGATCAAGTTGAATTCAACATGTACATTGGTGACATTTCTGATCAAGAGAATGGATTAGTGGCCATGGGTATCGTGCTCAATGGCGAAATTATGGTACCTGGCTTATCCATATCATCCTATGGATATTACAGTAGTCATGGATGTGTTATGAACAACGAACAAGTCATGGCCATGGACGATCACCAACAGTGGTGTGAAGGTACCATGATTACATGTAGAATACACGGTGGAAGTGTTGCGTTCTACAAGAACAATGTATTGATTTACTCCACGCCATTAGATGATGCCAATGGTAATTGGTATCGTGCTGCAATATGCATGCGAGGCATAAAAACTAATGTGAGGTATGAATTCTGTTCGTCATATCTCGATGATTTATCACCACCATTGGGCATGAGTGAACAATGCGTGACTAGAATACCACCCATTACCAAGAGCTTAGCTATTCAATTATTGACATGTACACAAGAACGGTTTGATCATGACGTGGAAGGATTCGATGAAATAAGAGTGGGTTACTTTGTTACTTATCGATCGAATGAATATGTAGTGGTGGAGGTTTACCCACCACAAAAAGGTTCGCGTTTGATGGTTCGTATCGAACGAAGAGATTTATTAAAGTCACATATCATCGCCCATCGTGTTTGGAGCGATGAATTGATTGTTCATGAACGATTGAGTGGTAATGATTTGTTGATGCATGTGAATCGTACCAAATCACATGTCAAGATTAGACAAATTATTTCCAATTCCATTCTCGTTCATGATGATCTCACCGAGCAATTTAACATTTCAATCATGAATGTGTTATTTAATAATGAATCGAATGTTGATTTTGATTTGTGGAATCAATATGCTCATTGTATTCATTCCATCGATAATCTATTCCATTACAATTGGTTACGGACCAATCAACGCGTACGTATATACGATACCAATCACAACATGAGCAACAACAAGATTATAGTGGATCAATTGTTGGGCGATTGGTTCTTGATTGATTTCGATCCATCATGTTGTAAAATGGATAGTAATTCTTCGCTGGTTATTTATTCTCTCCACGAGCAACATCCAATACAAGAATCACCGCCCATGCATTTATTCGATGAAACTATCCATAGTTGCGTCTATAAAATAAACAATACGCAGCAACTGGATGCATTGAATTATAGCATCAAAACCACCAAGAGATTGGAATTCAAATTAGATTGTCAAGACAAATCATCAAAATCAAATCACATCAGGATGATCATCTCTAGTCATTTCAAAAATGATCATCGATGGAAGATGATGGCGTTCATCTTGTATGCCATGGATATACGCATGCAACAATTGAGTGGAGATGTGGTTTGTGACTTGTTGTGTGATTGTTTAGAATATGCAATGACACCTGCGTCCATACCATTAGCTGGATCAGATAAGTTGTGTAGGTTATTGAATCGATTGTTATCCAAGCATCTACATCTTATCAAGCTCATGAGGTGCAAAAATCACTCGCTATTGTTTCAATTGGTCGATTGTTGTA
This sequence comes from Acrasis kona, assembly GCA_026419775.2. Classification (NCBI taxonomy): domain Eukaryota; phylum Heterolobosea; class Eutetramitea; order Acrasida; family Acrasidae; genus Acrasis; species Acrasis kona. Next base: position 150,561 of record JAOPGA020001408.1, on the reverse strand, counting down.
ACCAATTAATCAAAGTGCATCAACAAATGTTTTATAGCGATCACTTATGTGCGTTGATTGAACTGGCTTGTTTGTTCAATGTAGAGTGTCATGGACCACTAAGGGAACATGTCGATCTGCATCAAAACATGGTGGTGAAGAGATTAAAGTTGACTAGTGTTGGTTCGCTGAATATATTGAATCGACCCTACCACGGTGACTATGATCACGATAACGTGCCATATATTCTTCATCATGATAAAGAAATGATATCATTTGCAGTAAAGTGTGAGGTCATGGATGTTAGCTTGAGTTACGTAGCAAGAAGATTAGATAAGGGATCGAAATGCATCATGATTGAATTAAGGAATGATACAAAGCAATGTGTATTTGAATCAATGTTGAAGGTGGTGTGGAGAACTTCACCACAGCACTTGGTTAATTACTCACAAAGAGGAGCAAAGAAGTATGTTTTCTGGGGGTCATTGCAAAATAGAAAAATGGTGCACGATGAGTTGTTGGATAAGTTCTTTGATTTTTGCGTGTGTCAACAACCTTTGGCGGCACATCGAGGTGATGAGCATACTTGGATATCGATAGGAAGGGTGATGGGAGTAGCCATGCTTAGTGATTACAAGAGAGGAGATTGGGGTATTAGCGTGGAGGATGATTTGTGGAAGGTGCTTGTAGGAGAAGCACCAAATCATCATTCGAATCGCTATGAATGGTTTCATAAGGGTGTGTCGGAGATTATTCAAGACCATTGTTGTTTGAGACTACACATGTTTACGCCAAAGCAAGTTGTTCAGTACTTGACGATCCGTAACTAGGATAAAAGTATAGCAGCTGCTATGGTATGTTTTGTTTAATTCAGATCAATAGAAAAATAAAATAATAACACGATTAAACCAAATTATCTTTTATGAATGATACAATTCTTTCTTCGTATAAATTTGTGTTTAATTGATGAAGCATGCTATGCCTCCCCTTTTCAACTCTCCATAAATCCTTTGGTTGCCCTGCAGATTCGTAAAGTTGCTCACTGTGGCTTATTTTAACCATCCTGTCATCCGTGCCATGTATTAGGAGAAGTGGTCTTGGGGCTATTTTATTCACTACATCTATCACTTCAAGAGTATTTTTTAATGAATAGCCACTGCCCACCACCGATCGGTAGTCGCACACGAAAGCAGCCAGATCCACATACCACTGCGGTACCGAAATCAAAGAAAGAATTTTATTATATTTTTCATTTTTCTCGCCACCCCACTGACCTGATCGGTCAAATGCATCTCTAAGTGCCTCTTTGACTTGCTTTCTTCTGTGTGAAAATGGATTCTCTGCAATAACCATATTAATTCTAATATCTTTAGAGGCTGCTAAAATAGCACTCGCTGCGCCCGTACTGCTTCCCATTACAACAATACTCTTTGAACGATATGCAGGCATGCTCTTTATTTTGTTGACTGCATCAATAATATCTTGATGCTCTCTTATACCAAGTGACGTTCCTCTTTTTAGGGTCGAGTCGCTTGTTCCATGATCTCTGAAATCAAATAGCATACAGTCATAACCAGATGAGCACAAGTATTTACAATGACGAAGCATTTCTCTTCTGTCTGTGAATGCTCCGTGACATAAAATTACCATTGTATTTGTGGAGTTCTTAGCTGGAACAACCCAACCTCTTAAAGTAAGTCCCACCTCCTCACTGGAATCGAATTCCACATTTTCAAAGTCAGAACCAAAATCTGTCATAGGGTCGTGGCACATATCACCGTATAATTTAGTAAAAAGTGAGTACAAAGGATCTTTGCCGTATATCTCCTCTCTTTGTTTTAAATTCATTCTCTTGTCAGTCCATAATGTTTTCAAACCTTCTGCAGGATTCGACGAAAGAAGATGATAACGGTTTGGTCGTGCCACACGCTCAGATATAATATACAATGGTGCACATAGGATGCCTGAAGTGACCAACAAGCCACCGAAAACAAACTTCCGGATGGTTTTTGTCCGCATGTTGTAACAATAAAAATACCAAAAAACAATTTCCGGACACCATACCTTGCGCTTGCGAGATTTGTGATAGGGCTCGGCACTAATACGGATTTCTTTCGAATTATTCGAACAAATAATTAATTGATAAGATGAATTATGAATTAAATTTATCTGATTCAATTATTACGTAACTTGAAATCAAAGCAAAAACAGATACACATTGCAACTACCGAGATCTTTTTAAACAGGGGCTTCGCGGCATGAATATCATCACTTGTTCTGTTAAGGTCCCTCTTTGAGCTAGCGAAGTTGTTTTATGGAGCACCTGTTGTGAAACTGTTTGCATTTCTTCTTGGTGCACATTGAAAACGAAGAAGGTTTAAAAATTGGAGGCCGAAGTTCAGGAATCACGTGTTTTTTATTCTCTTTGTAACAGTGTAAAATGTTCGTCACAAGAAAACTATGAAAATGTTTGAAAACAAATCCATTCTTTATTTCTATTTTGAAGCAATTAATGTATGTACATAATAACAACTAGTTCACATCTACATCATCCATATGATCATTGAATTCACTAAAATCTTGTTGAAATAGGTCCTCATTTGGAGTGGTGGCGGCTTGTTTAAAGTGACTCGGACTCGGACTTCCCTGATTTAGTGACATTTTCCTCAATTTTTGATTTTCGAACACATTCAATCCCACGCTCATTCTGCGTATACTGACAAGGTCCAAACTATCCATATTCTGTCGTTGTTTCTGTAGGTCAAGTACGGTCACATCATTTTCTTCCTCTTGCCTGGTGACTTCCTCAACTACATCATACTTAATGTCATTCGTCTCATCCACAACCACAACATAGGCCGTCAAGAATCCCTTTCCCTTGGCCTCCACCTGCCTTTCCTCGAATTTGAAAAGATCGTGTATTCTCTCATAAGTCTGTCTGCTAGTCTGTACCCTGCCAGGCAGACCCGTACTTTCCATCCTAGAGGCCGTATTTACAGTGTCACCCCAGCAATCGTAAGCAAATTTATTCTTTCCAATCACACCAGCAACCAAAGGACCGGTATGAACTCCAATTCTTATATTGATATCTCCGTTGGTCAACTCTTTGACTGCATGTAGTGCTTGTAAACCAAAATTAACAACTCTTTGTGGATGACTTTGACCACCCTCTTGTTCATCAAACAACCCACCCACACAGAAATAGGCATCGCCTATGGTTTTTATTTTTTCCAAGTTGTTGATTACACACAAATCATCGAATGCAACAACGATTTTGTTCAACATGAACACCAAATCACTGGCACTCATGTTGCTGCTCATTTTTGTAAAACCAACCATGTCGCTAAAGAAACAAGTGGCGTCGTCAAATTTATCAGCTATACAATCGACGCGACCCGTTTTTAATCGGGAAGCAACCGTAGAGGGCAATATACTATTCAACAGTGCTTCGTTATTCTTTCTCTCAATCTCGATCAAACCCTTTTGTTTTTGCTCAATGGTACAATCGGTCACAAAGCACGCCACGTGGGTGCGGTTATCCCACAAACCAACGCTAGTGGAGATGTTACAAGGGAATTCGCCCTTTTCGGGCCTTATGCCAGTAGCTACCATCGTCATTCCCTTTCTAGTGGTGATGGTGTCCTTGATGAACACCTTCAAGTTCTCTTGAAACAAGATGTTGATGTGTTCTCCTATAATATCTGATTCGTTCACCTTGAACATTGATTTACTACTGGTGTTGACCTCCACGATTCTTCCCTGGTCATTACAAATGATCACACCATCCGTAGATCCCTCCAAAATAGCTCTGGTCTTTTTATCTCCATTATCCTTTTTACCAAAGATGGCCTTTAGTAAATTGCCTCCCTTTGTTTCCATATTGTCGATATAGTCTTGTAATGGTGGAATGGATTTGCACGTTTGTGGTGGAATAAGAATAAAGAGCGTTCTGATCATGTGATTGATGTTTAGGTAGGTGTGTAGCTGAGTTAACAACGCGATGCCCAAACACACCATCAAAATCATACAAGTGCCATAGATCCATCCCGTTTCAAAATTGAAATCACAATTTTGAGTCGATTTACTAATGTATTGCTGAGTAACGTTGTTCGTGATTTGGTTGATTAGAGTGGTGAGTTGATAGCTCCTGTCGAGCGCTGTAATCTTTTGTTGAAGGCCCATCGTTGATGCCTCGTTGGCTACTTGTTGAGCAGTTACGAACAACTCATCAATCATTGTATTGAGAGACATGCACTTGATGGAATCAGTCACGTTGACGCAACTACTCTTGGTAATGACTGCATCAATGTCGCCACTCACGTCCATGACTCCCTTCACTCCAACACCTCCAAATCTCATCTGCGTCCATAAATCACGCGTCTGACCGATGAGGGAAGTGACATGACTGGCAGTGATTATTGATTTCAAATCATTGGATATACTAGCATCATTAAATACAATTTCGTTCAAATTAAATGTAATTCGATTCATTGTGGATGAGAAGTTACCGTACAAACCAATGGTCTGACTAGTATTGGCACCACACTTGACCAAATTATAATCCTCTGCAGTTAACAACCCAATCACTGCCAAATCACACAACAAGATACCAATGGTCATGAGCACGACTTTAATTTTTGGAGTAAACGAGGATGCATTCTTCATTTTATTATCTCTCTTCTCCATTCGATGCAATTTCTGATAAATACCACCCACTACATCCTTCGGAATCAATTTAAACAAATCCAATATTCTGGATTGTTCGCTAAAGTAATTTTTGACGAGCGGCACGTAAATAAACAACACGTAAACAACGTGATACATTATCACGCATACCGATAGAATAATAACAGTGATGATCATGTTGTTCTGTGCCAACACAAAATCGTTTTGAAAGGTTAAGCAATAATCCAAAAAGACATCGCTGATGGAAAAACGATTGTACCACAAGAACATGAAATCGTGACTAGTGCTAGATAGGTTATATGAAGATGGATTGAGTATGGCAGATTGTATAATCTTTTGGAACAATTGCGAAGAATCATATACAGATAAGCTATTGTTCAGATACGAACTATTGTTTTGAGAAATGATTGGAATCTGCAACAAGAATTGTTTCTTTGTGTACTCGTAGATGCGTTGATCTGACATTCTTGTTTCGAATGCCTCCATGCTAACTGCTCTGTTATCCGACATGATGGAGTTCATTGACTTTTGAACGTCATCAAGCGATGCGTTGTTGAATTGCTGCATCAGTTGATAATGTCTCCAACTGGTGAGTGCGCTATAGGTGTGTGGAGTGATTTTACAAGCGCGTTGTAAATAATCGAGCGATACGAATTTTAAGTTCGTTTTGCTGACCACAACGGCTACCATCAAAGCCAAACTCAGCGCCATTCCAATCATTGATATCAAAATGCTGCTCTTCATTTTGTAGTCCTTGCCGCGTAGTTTCTTACGATGCAAATCAAAATTCTTTGTGGCTGATGATGAGGATCCAAAAGAACGAACCGATTGGTTATCCTTAATGGTTGGTCTCTTTTTTGCATCTGGATGTTCGTCAAAGATTGCTTCGGTCTACTTGGTCTTCGTAGCATGGCGAAACGGCGTTATTGGGAGTGACCAAGTAGTCCTTCATGTTTGTCTTTGCGCTTAGAATAATGTTGCGTTTGTTTGCGGCTCTGTTTGATTTCTTGATCCTCCAACACTTGAGCCTCGTCAAAGTATTCCTTTGCTTGGTCTGGATCTAATTTGACGTCTTCCAAGAATTTTGCATAATTTCTAACCACGGTCACGTCTTTTGGATATTCGGTCATGAGCGATTCGAAGATTCTTGTGCACTCTTTTTCTGCTAGATAGGCTTGTAGTGCGAGTCTCGATAATGTGGAGGTGTAGTCGTTGTTCTGATGCGACACGATGGTCTTGAAGAACAATGAAGTGTATTGGGTTAGTTCGGTCGCAATGTCGTGTGCATTGTTGATGATGGCGTAAATTCTCTTCTTGTTGTTGGTGGAGCCAATGATAAACTCTACGTCTCTTTCTCTCAAAAATAATGAGAATTTGTAGAAAAAGTTTGGTCTGAATGACTTGCATTTTTCTAACTGGTTGTGGGCATAACTGAGAGATCCGTTCGAGTAGAAAATGTTATTGATTGCAATGCTCATTGTTGTGTCCAAAGTCTCAAAGTTGTTCATGGTGGCGAGTTTGATGGTTCTTTCTATCGTTGATTTTTTGACGGGATTGTTGGAGGAGATGCGGTAGGCAACATCAAGGTATCTCATGTTTATCAAACGGCTGTCGATTTTTTCTTGCACCAAGAAGTTATTGTACTTTGATACTTTTCGGTCAACGTACCAAAGGTATAGTGCCATCGAGACGAAACCAAAACAAAATGTTCCTGCGTACATGGAGAGTGCGACACCTCCTACGATGGATCCAACATCGCCATTTCCACCGTTGATAATCTGCATGACTAGGGTTACTATTGAGTATGGCGCACGTGCCATAGCTAATCCACTATATAGACAATTAATTCCTCTCCTATAGAATGGAACCATTCTGTATAGTATTGACACGCTCAGTAAACCTTGCGTCAATAATAGGATTGGATGAATCCATGGTGCTCTTGTGAAGTTTATGATCTGGCAAAGAGCCACAATCATGAATCTTAACCGTGAGTCATTATTTCAATAAAAGTCAACTTACGAAGTGTTACAATAGATAGGAAAATACACCATGTTTACGCTAAAGTAACTGTGGGCAGGATTTGTATCAACGATACAGTATTGTCCAAACGTATAAATAATCACTTGTAGAACGGCTAAAATAAGAGAGAGGACCAGCCACTGCACGTTAAACGACCCATAACATTCAATGTCTGGATACTGCGACAATACGCCACTATTTGAATTACAATCAAACAAGTTCCACGAAAGTGTAATCAAGCAGTATGGTAATATGCAGCTAGCAAATACAGCTGTTTTTATTAATAGCTGTAACTTGCTAAATATTGATGTGTGCCCCTATACTCTTTAGTTTTACTTTTCAGTATAGTTACTTACTTTGATGTAGAAGAAATAACTAACAAAGAATAGAACGATTACAGAAATGTTGACCACTAGTCCTATAATCACCACTATCTCAAGACCGAGGTAAGGAAGCTTATGAAAACCTGCACTATAAACGTACTCGATAGATATGCTGAAAAGTGATAGGGCCGGTCCCCAAAAATATGATGGGGAGACGATTAGCGAGAGGATCTGTATAATTATAAAAATTTGATAGCCCACATATACCCACTTATTGGGCCTTGTTCTGTAGGAGTCCACAAATGAGAAAAATTTATCCTGCATCTTAATTTGAGTTGTGTCGTCTTCGCTCTTTGTGCTGTTCTCTGATAGATTGTCTTCATCGTCATTGAAATCTCTATCATCCTTCATCTCTAAGGATGCGCCCAAATCCATGCTTACGAATATTTTAATTTGTAGAGGATTTTTTCAAATATCAGATATGGGAGGGAGGTTATCGTAGTCAACAACGAACAGGCCAAAGGGTACGCGGAGGATTTAGCTGAAGCGGGTTGGTAGCAAAAAATGGCAAAACTGATTTTTAAGAACACCTGCGGACTGTTCAAGGGGTCAACCTACTTGGTCCTCAATTAGAGACAACTCAGTTTCCCCCGGTGACGGAAATGGTAAAAAAAAAGGAAAAAAGCTCGCAACATTTGAATCCGTTCAAAACCGAAGGTTCGTGACCCCTTTGAGACAAAGGGATAACATTTTGTGAAAATACTCGTACTATATCGTTAGCAATGACCAAGTATGATTGCAAGAACAAACTGGAGTCTGTAACGCTGATGATGCCGGAAACAATAGAACCTTTGCCTCATGCTCTTTGGATGCGATATTAATTAGTGATCAAGCCAAATGATAGAAACTTTCGTATGGCAACGAGGATGTCTAAACAACATAATGTTTATTTTTTTTCATCATTCCTCCACTTTTTGGTAATATTTTTAATTAAATGTCTGCAGTTGTTAGTATATCTACCCGTTACAAGAGCGGCACCGAAAACAATAATAGCTGCGACAGCTCTTTCATATTTGAACCATGTGTGGTAAATGATTGAATTCTTTACGTCTAGTGATGATACCAACTCCGACGAGGTCCAAGCTTCGTAATCATGCATGGTGCGATAAGCCGTCTCTTTATCTTTTTCTGTTACATTATCGTTAAATAAAACACGATGATACGATCCAGGTGCCCATTCATTCATAGTATCACAATGTGCCTTGCGGACATGAGAAAAATTTTTCCCTTTTGCATCACATCTTTTGGTGGCAGATAAAAGAGCAATAAAGGTAGAAGGTTTTATCTCCACACTTTTGTCTAATTTTGTCATTAGATTCCAATACATTAGTTGGCATCGCTCCTCATCGATTTCTTTGTTAGCCTTGACAGGTACTTCATCCCAATTTTTTTCTGACATTGTTGTTTGTGAAATAAAATGTGATACTATTAAGTTAAAAAGGCTAGTATCAATCCCGCCATCCAGTATATATTGTTATTAAGAATGCAACCTGAATTGTGTTGGCGGCGAACTCATCAACCACCAGATGAAACTTGTTACAAAATTAAGACTTGTTAATGGAAGAAGCATGTCAAAGCATTTTGTTTGTCTGGTGACGATTGAGACATCTAAAAGTGAGCAATTGGCTGAAAAATTAGTGGAATCGAGAAAGTGTGCTTGTGTGAATATTATCCCGAAAGTGAAGTCTGTATACTGGTGGGAAGGGAAAATAGAAAAGAGTGATGAAAGTCTATTGATAGTGAAAACAAACGAGCAAGCCAAAGATGACTTAACGAGTATAATCAAAAAAAATCATCCTTATGATGTCCCTGAGATTGTTTTTAGCGAGATAAGCTCTGGAAATGAAGATTACATGAAGTGGATCGATGATAGCATATTATAAAACTTGGTATATAAATCCATTTATTGTCCGTAATTTATTGTACTCATGTGGTTATTATTTTAGAGATAGGGAAATTTGGTGGAAGGGGAAAAGTGATCGCGTAGTAAGGAATGAGATTATGTGTATGTATCAATTCTCAAGTAAACCTCCGCGAACCCAAATTCTTCATTCGGACATAAATGAATTCTGAGCTATTGAATCCTCCTTACATTGTAGTTCAATTAAACAAAAGGGTGGCATTAAAATTTTGGTATTATAGCGTTAGGTATGATCGGTAGAATGTGTGGCGGTGTTTACAATATCGGATTTATGACATGCCATCAAATGTCGCGAACTTGTCAATAACAAGAGACAAAATGAGTTTTGCGTTAGTCGTCGCTGTACTACTTTATCTCTTGCACACCTTGCATGCATCTGACCACTTATGTCAAACTCCGAACCAGGGGGATAGTTCGCGTGCTGTCCTCTCTGTCCCTGCTTCGAAACAAAAGTCTACTTGGTGTATGGACTTGTCTCAATTGAGTCGTACCTATAACGGGTTCACTGGTCCTCACAATGACGACAAACTACTCAATCAACAAACATTTATTTCAAGTAGTAACATTGAGTCCGTGACTTGTCAAATAGACTGCAACTCGCTATTTACTTTGAGTGCCAACATGACATCTAAGCTCTTTGACAATTGCCAGAACCAATTCTACTCATACGGATCTAGGAAGGTTGATGGTTGCTTGGACATTAAAAAGCTCTCTTCGGTCCAAATGCGCCTTGCTCTAGGGATCTGTAAAAACTACAATAGATGCCAGTTGGTCGGTTCGTTACAAGGCGATACTGGATCCAAGTTAGCCACGTTCAAGTCTGCCTCAGGAAGAAACTCTATCGGAGAAGCATTCAACAAACTGGATGATTGGTATGAAGAACAAATGGGTCATGCAAACTCTTACATGGAAGCAGTGGAGGCCACAATCAAAAACATTAAAGCCGATGCAAAAAAAAGAATCAATGATTACATTTCAAGAAGTCGCATTGGCTACCTCCGTTTACGACAATCTTTCCTGAATGCAATCAAGCAATTAAATGATTCAGGCAGCTCTACTAGCGATATACAAGCAATGGAGAACCAGATGAATTCAAAACTAAAATCTCAAAGCAATATCATTCAATCTAACATTGCCACGTTTATTAGGTTGACCAACGGTAAAATATCGGATACTAAAATCAAGGCCGACTTGTACATTCGAACTGAGAAGGATGAGATTAATGCCAAATACATTTTACTTCAAATATCTATTATGAGACAGAGCAGTCAGGCCCGAGCCATCCTAAAGGCTAACAGCGAACTCACAGCAGCAAAGATTCGAGCATTAAGGACCAGAGTATTAAATATTGATAATTATAAAAAGAACAGAATGAAAACATTCAACGCTCAAGTCGATCTCTATAAGAAGCCTAACAAGCCAGAGAAAGTGGAACAAATCAAGAATAATGCGTTGAAGAAATTGGAAAGTTGGAAGACTTTTGTCCTCAATATCATTAACAAGAACATTGCCATGCTACGTGAGTTTTATAGTAAGATGAGATTGAAATTGGTCGAGTATGTAAAGAGGATTACCACTAATACGAATGCAACCAACAAACAAATCCAAAACCAACTGAATCGCTTGGTAAAAGAAAACATGAGATCAATCAAGTACGACAAAGTGGCATTTGCCGGTGTTGCGAAAGCGGCCGACCTCATCACCATGACTTCAAACAACTATATTAAAGTGAAAACTGAAGATGCCTTCGCTAGTTTTGCATCCATCACAGATAGAATCGCCAAGGATAGCAATCAGGCACTCAGCCTCTTGAGGAAGAAATTGATGGAGACGTTCAGGGTAGCCGTTGCAGAAATGAGGAAGAAATAGAACACATCAAAATAAAGGCATTCTTTTTTTCATCATACATGGTCTCAAGATTTGGTGTGGACCTTTCGGATTATGTCCTCCGTTCTCTATTTCAAGCCTTATATCCGCACCTGTCAATCAGATTAGGTTAGAAACATTCTCCGTCCTTTAAAAAGAATTATTTTAATTGGAGGGTTAAGGTGCGCAAAAGCCCTCACATAACGTAAATATCCGATGTTTCATTTATTTTAAGAAGATCTAAAATAAATCGGGGTTTCCTTGCGGGAAACCTGAATATCGTTTTTATTTTCTATCACAATAATTTTTAACGATGCGCAACCTATTCAGCACATTATTAATCTTCTCTGTGCTGGTAATATCCCTGCTCTCCACTGCCACTGCGGTGTTCACATTTCTGTTTAGGTCTCAATTTTCGAGTTCTACAGCAAACACTTTGTGCAGTGGTGCAAACGAGCAATCAACATTAGAAAAACTTGATACATGGAACAACAGCACGAGTGTGGAGAAAATATTACTCGACAGCAACATCAACTTCGATTTTTCAAGGTCACAAGCTGGCCTACAGTCTAAAATATGCAACATTCCACCGCCACACAAATTTACAAAGTTCATTTGGTTTGTTACTGATGGTTTTCCTATGAAGTATTCGAAAAAAATAATACAACATTTTCAGCAGAACTCCCACTTATACGTCGTGGATAATCCAGGAATAAAATACTCGCACGCAGTATACACATCATACTTGACAGGGCAGTTACCAACAAATTATAAAGGAGATCCCATCAGCGGTGATAGTTTATTAAAGTCCATTCAAAGATCTCCAGACATGGGACCTCTTACATACATTGGACCAGAATGGTCTTTTTTGGCTCTATCTGGTAAGGATAACTACAAAGCTCTGTTCCATACCATAATACAAAGAGAGGAGCCAAGCGACCTTCCTCACGACCACGCTTATAGATTCTTCTTCGCGGGCGATGAATCCAAACAGTAACAAACATTCGTTAACTTTTATAATAATCTTTTCAGGTTTCTTGAAGACCAGTTGAACACATTGACGGAGGATGGAGGTTCCCTAATTACCCACTCTGCAATTTTTGACCATACCAGTCACACTATACATCAAAAACCATCTCCAGACCCTAAAGATGCAAACATTCTTGAGGAACTCTCCGAAGCCATGGCCGCCGACTTGAACACAATGAAGGATTGGATCGACGCACACCCCGAGTACCTTTTAATCATGGGATCTGACCACGGAGTGGACGACATTTCCAACGGTTATGTTCTACATGGGTATTCAAATAACGGAAACGAAGGTTACATGATGTTTTATAACCCATCGCTGTCCAAACACGAGGAGAGAGTTGACGTGGTCGATATTTCTCCCACAATAGCAAGCTATCTATCTAATGTAGATATCCCAGCGGACAGTATTGGTGCGAGCAGGTCTTTTGTGGAAAATGACTTACCCACCAAAATCAACCTAGTCAAACAAAATATCATACAATTGTACGATACTAGTGCGAGAAGAGGACTGCGTGTCTCCCAAGATGAAATCATGTCTCTGGTTGACGTTGACGTCAATGAGGAAAATGCACAATCCCTTCTTGAAGAACTGGAAGCTAAGGTTTTTGAATTGAAGAGCGATTTATTTAATAAGGGCAATCAACCATGGGGTTGGTTTGGTTTTTACGTCCTAGGGTCTTTCGCTGCCCTTGTGGCTTCGATTGTCTATTACAATAAACAAATGGTTGACATGGTTGTCCAACTGTTCACTCCTCACTCAATTTGGGGTGACAGCAGGAAGGAAATTGCCATGGCAGCCCTTCATCACTTGGCTTTGCTGCTTGTGATGTATTTTGGTATTTTGACTCATATGTTCATGTCCTGGGGTGAATGGAAGACGATTATTACATCCAGTATAATATTCTATGTTACACATGCCATCTCTGCGGTTGTTTTATTATATAGCGTCATTAGAGTGCAGAGTGCTAACATTTCGAAAGCATCAATTCTTCTCTTTGTTCACATGCTATTAGATTTGTTGATGTTCACGTTATTCAGCACAGTTAGAGTTGAATGGAAAGCAATCTTCAGCGTTAGTGCAACATGGTTGATACCATACTTTATGATGGTCGCCTTTATTGTTTGTGCAAATGGGGCTAATTTGTTTGACTATTTGGTTCATCATCCAATCTATCTCATCAAAAAATACATTATGAGATTGAGTAATGTCCAACCCGTGTCTATCCCTTATTTGTTCAATCTTACTGTTTGTTTTATATTGTTCTCTTTGCTCATCATCTTTGAAGCAACTAGAACCGTAACCGAGTACTACATGGTGTATGGATTCCATGTGTGCTATGTTACTTTCATGGCTTCTCTTTTGTCATATGTTGTGTACATTGTCCTGTTAGATAGCCAAAGGTTAGACAAACTTGTCGCGCCACTCTCAACATATGCATTCGCCCTCATGTGGAATACGCCTCACCAAAGAGTCATTTTCCTGTGTTATAACTTCTGCTACTTGTTGTGCTTGGTGCCTTTTACAAAACGTGTGAACGCAGAGTGTGCGGAAAAGCGCAAATCAATTCAAAGGATAACCATATCCATGGAACCTGCAGACAAAACACAGAATTACAACCTATTGCAACAGGCTACAATTTTATTCTTTTTAAGTGTTCCAGTGTTCCAGTTTGTTATAGCGAGAGAGCAGAAATTCAACGTTGATGCCACTCCCTCGACCGGTGCTCTTGGAATGCTTTCCAACCAGACCTATCCTTTGTTCAATGGATTCCAAATGGCTGCTGAAAAGTGGTGTACTTTTATACTTGCAGTCTTCTTCTTGTGGTCCTCAGTTCACACTGTAGATCAAGATTCTGAAGACAAACAAGAGCAACAAGTTGGAAACAAAGAGGATCAATCTGTGTTTATTGGCGATAGTTCAGAAGAGACTACACCATCACCAGCGACAGAGGATTTGTTCTACAACGCCAATTTGGTTGCAACCATGAGTCTTTTACCAACATTGTTTTGCACCACAACTTTATTTTTAATATTATGTGTGATGGGTGCTAAAAATGCTTTTGAGGAATGCATAATGATAACAGTAGCACTTAGCGTCATTTCTTTTGCTTATTGCCTCGTTCATTTGTGGTCCGCTCACTTCCACAAGATTGGTAATCTATTTGGTAATCTATATGTGAGAATTAAACATAAACAACAAACAAAACAGAATAAATACAAATCGGACGTCGAGTTAGACAGTGTCGCTGTTACAGTATAAATGTAAAATATAAAATTTTGATTAGTTATAATTTTGATTTTAATGTGTTTTTCAACTTGTACTTTTTAAATAGTTCAGGGCAATGACTGGGTATGATCTGCAGAGAGCCGATTTCAGGCATTCTTCCTTCAAGTTGATCAATATATAATTGTCTGATTGCTTTGATTGTACTAATGTAGCTATCCCAATGATAATGGATAAGTGCGGTAAGTGAATTGGGTGGTATTATATCATCTACTTTCACAGTTCCGCGGAATGAATCCGAGTGCCAACACGCATCACCGATAAAGAAGAATTTTTCTCCGGTGGGTTTGGTCGCAAAGCATCCTAAATGACCAGGTGTGTGACCAGGAAGGGACACGATAATAATGGAACCATCCTCAAACAAATCGTAACCAATGTCAAAAGGTTTGTATTTGGAATTTAAATGTTGAACATACTGGCCGGTTGGGTTTGGAGAATTGAATAAATTGTCATCTACAACAATGACTCTCTGCTCAAAGTCTGAAGGCAATAGATTGGGTAAAAATGCGTGGCGAACTGCTGTGAAGGAGCTTGAAGAGCGTAGCTTCATCACCGCATCATATTCTGTTTTGAGGCAGACTATCTTGGCCATTGGGAAATCTCTTAATCCACTTACGTGGTCAGCGTGAAAGTGTGAAACTATTATATGAGTAATTTGATGTGCTAGAATGCCCATATCTCTCAGCTGAACAACAGCAGTTTGGTGATTATCTACATAAACTGGCGTAACAAAGGCATATACATTATATGGAAATGACCTCGTCTCCTCATAAAAGCGTCCTGTGTATCCTGTATCAAACAGAATATATCCCCTCTCACTGTGGCGTAACAAGGCAAACATGTTTGGTATTTTTATTTTCTGGCATTTTCCCGTTGAGATAATGATGCACTCGGGATGGGTGCAATATCCTGCGCACAATAAATGCACTTCATCAATTTTTGACATTTTGGTTGTCCAAACAAAACGAAAGTGATCTTCTAAACAAGCATTTATTCTTTTTATCGCTATTGAACTCCTGTTTATATCTTGAATCATTCTTGTACACTTTCACCTCTTCTAAACTTCCTCATGACTGATTGCAACATATTTTGAACTTTGAATTTTATTACCACAATCACTTGATGTAACTTGTCAACACGACCACCCATAAAGATTCCCCTCCTATTGCCTTGCTCAATAGCTTCATCCTGTGGATCATTCACTTCATTATCAAGATAATGCAATTGTTGAGGAGTGAACAAGATCGGCATCAATATTAACCTAGTGGGCACTAGCAACAAAATCAACACAGGAAATGCAATAGCGATTGGAGACCAAGTAACACCGTACACAATACCCCAACAAACCAACTGCACCAAAGTAAACACTACAATATGAGTGATTGGAACGTTTTTAATCAAGGTGCTTAATGGAGAAGTGCTATAAAACTTTGGATTCATGAACCACAACTTGATACGATCAGCAAATTGGTTTCCCTCAAAGCTTGCAACACCCATATACAAGAACAAACCAGCCAACGCTGCTTCAGGAATGATCTGTAATATCTTTTGACCAACAAGAACAATCACGCCAATCAACAAGGATTGTAGGAAAGCAGATATGCGATTCTCCCTTACGAAAACGACTTGTTTGCCATCCACTACTTTGACTGATGACAAGCTCAGCACGTGCAAAGGTGCTTGGGGTATCAGACCATGAGTATAAGGAATGCCAATAATGCCACATATGATCAGATTAATACCCACCACAAACAGATCCCAGTGGAAAGCAGGTCCTTTCACAAGGTTGAATTCTTTTTGTTGAGACAACAAGGAGCTTACATTATGGTCAAAGAACAGCTATGAACATCGTGAGCACATGACAATTACAACAAGAAAACATACGAGTGCAGTTAAAATGAGAGCAGGTATAATGGCTGCAAAGTAAGCCCAAACAGGCATGGATGCATCATATCGAACAACCCAGTCTCTATCTGCTGTAGGTTGAAACGTGGAAGGGACTTCTAGGAATGGAATAGGAATGGTGTTGAGATTTGGGAGGTGGGATATGCCCGCAAAAATTGCAATGGATATTGGAACACATAAATCAGCAATGTATTTGACAAGCCATCTTGGAAGATATACCCATTGATTAGCACCTCCTAAAAAGTACGCCACGAGGAATACGCCGAATCTAACTGTTAAAATAAAAACGCAAGAGTGCTTACATGATGAATACACAAAAAATTGTAACATCTACAGAAAAATTTGCATACCCTGCTAGCGCCTGGAATGCTTCCACAACGTAAATGACGCCAATAAGAACGCCAAACGTCTCCGTGGTAAATCTGCTGCAATACTTAACTAACGTGGAAGCATTCATGATGGCGAGCATCATGTGCATTCCTGCACTAAAATACGAAATCACACAGAACCATTGTAGAAAAGGAATGTTGAATTTTTGAGACAGATCATATACTGTGGCAGCAAAAATTGAGATGGGTCCTGTGACACCCACAATGACGAGTGGTTGGCCGGATATAATTGAAAATATCATTCCACAGAGCGAGGTGGAGAACAAGACCTCGGTGACACCTGTAAAGTTGACGCAGAAATTTGTATAAAGTACTTACCTATGATACCATTTGTCCTTTGTTCAAAGTATAATCCAAACGATAATGCTGGCGCAATTGAGGTAAAGAACATGTATAAAGTAGATGCAATGATTTGTGGATGAATTCCCTACGAGTTAAAAAAATTAACATTAAACATTCATACTTGATAAATATCAGAGGGGTAGTAGGGTATGCGCCTCTTTAGGTCGCTTGCAATACCAGAGAACGGTATTAGCCAAGAAGGGCGCCCCTTCTTTGTGTTAAGTGCATCCGAAATTGCTGCAGTGCTATCGTCAGGGTTTGTTTGAACAGCCTCTCCATCCATAATATCCACCATGTATCCGGGTGGTGGATCTCCGACGTGTGGAATGTGAATATCATCAGTGTCCCTTCCTTGATTGTCCATTTTTTTTGTAACAGAAGCACAGCGGAGAAAGTGGGTGAATACAATGTCCAAAATTAAAAAAAGTATGACCAAAATTTCAATAAGATGTTTACACCACATCTTGTAGGGTAACCTTATCTACTAAGGTTTCAAATTAGTCTTACGTTTAGTTACTTAAGGTGACTCCAGACTGCATCATGTGCGGCTGCCATTGATTAGGTTTATTGTTAGGTCTAATTTTTGAACTTGATTACAAAAACAAAGGGAATGTTAAAACAAGCTTTTGGGAGGCCCTGTTTGGGTGTGTGCAGATTTTATGTTCAAAAACTACAAGACAAGAATAAAACAAAATCGTAACCAATTCAAATGTTGATTAGTTATAAATTATCAAGCTCCGGTTCGTGGATAAGAAGGCACGTAAATGATCACTTTGTACAACTAGCAAAAAAAGATAACTATAGATCACGCGCAGCCTATAAATTAATAGAGCTTGATGATAAATTTAAACTATTAAAGAATTGTTCTCACATTGTTGAACTTGGAGCTGCTCCAGGATCCTGGACAGAAATCACACTAAAGCGCATGAAGAGGCCAGGAAAAATTGTCACGATAGATCTTTTAGAAATGGAACCGGTCGCACCACCACCAGGAATTCAGTGCAACATGTTAGTTGGTGATTTTCTAGAACAAACTTCTGTTGATAAAGTCATGGAATCGTTGAGGGACGAGAACGGTGAATTGTGTTTTGTTGACTTGGTGATGAGTGATATGGCCCCAAACACCTCGGGAGTGCAATCTTTAGATCATGGTAGAAGTATGGTATGTCTTTATAAAATCTTTTGATAATCATTTTAAGATCCTTAGCGAACAAGCCTACGAGTTCAGTAAGAAGGTTTTAAAAAAGGGTGGACATTTAATTTTGAAGATCTTTCAAGGTGCAGAGGGTAGAGTTGTTTTGTTTGTTAACTTGTTTTTGACTAACTTGTTTTAGAGGAGGAATTAAGAAGGACGCTAAAAAAGAGTTTCAAGACAGTTCAAACATTCAAACCAGAAGCATCAAGGAGTGAGTCGAAAGAGTCATTTATCAGGTGCTCAGATTTTTTCAATTAATAAACATCAATCATTTTTTACCTTTCTTTTTTAATTAAAATGTAGCTCACCACTATGTTCACTCAGTTTCAATTTTATTTATTGTACAAGAAGCTTTTCTGACCTCTTTTTTAGTTTGTCAATTCGCTCCTGGACAGCATACATTTCCCGTTGTGTGTCTTTAGTTTTAGCAATGTATAAGGGTATTTTTGAAAACTATTATTGTTAGTCATTCTTGCCGTATGGTCTTACTGTCTTCTCTATCTCCTCCAAGTGTGGCATCTTTCTCCAATCTTGGTTTTGTTCTGCCAGTACTTGTTTTATTAGATTTTGACTTTGCCTGTCATGTGTTAATAATCCAGCAAACATTCACTCACTTGATCTCAGATAATTGTGCCGATATTAATTCGAGAGTTGGAAATATCGTTCCTTGAAATCCTACACTTACTTCATCTATGGTTTTCATAAGATCTGTACCGACTATATCGTCAGCTAAGGTTGGAGGCTTGTATGCGTGAGAAGGAGTTTGTTCCATGTTGCTTGTAAAGTGGACAACCTCTCGTGATAATAAAGTGCATAATGAACTTAGTCCTCACTATATTTAGTTCATCATCTGCATGAAGATATAGTACTAGAGAACTATGGTAAATAACTTTAAAATTACTACATTTTGTTCATATTAAGGCTTAATTTTGATTATTGTAAATTTTGAACGGGCAATTGTAACTGTTCTACCAATATACACAAACGAATACATACGATGAGGACAAACACGATCTCAATGATACAAAGGAGCGTATTACCACCTCCACCTCCGCCTGTTAAAGAAAAAACATCAAGAGGCTCATCATCTTATGGAACGACTGTGTCTTCACAACCAAATGCTTATGCTCATGATGCGTCATATATTTCTGGCAAGCATGACGTATCACATAAACCAAAGAGTCCTTCTTTATGGAAAAAATTCATCCATTTTGTTACTTGTAGCAAATTTGAACCAGAAACTGTCGCACTGATTGGAAATAAGGATTCAAGATGAAAAACATCAAACACTTTGAAATAGATGGAATTTATGCTTTTTTGGATGACAAGCAATATAAGGAAGCATGCACCTCAATCAACCAAGGAACATAATTGAATTAAAAGACGATTCTCTCGTCAAATATGAAAAATTACAGCCTGTACCGCAACAAGTAATACCTTCGTATTTGATGTATTGGGTCATTTTTACATTTGTAAATAATTTCCAATAAATCTAATATAAACATTGTTCATTAATTGGTTAATTAACTGTTTATTGTTGACTTTTTGACATCGACAGTACCTTCAATCGCATTCATTGTTTTTATTGCGTCCTATAAAGAATTATAGGACGCGAGATTTGAATTACTTCCTAAAAATACTTCCCTTAGCTTGCGGAAGGGGCGCTAATATTATACATACTTTTGCAGTTTTCTCCTCTCTCGATATATGTAAAGTGACTCACAAAATATTGTAACCAATATCAATGTGGAGGTTATCCTTGTTGCTGCTCTCATGTACTCTCCTTCTGTCCTTTGGCGATGAAAAAATATCGGCAGAGCTACGATCAACTCTTTTTTCAAACGCAAACAAAGATGCGACAGAAAACATTTGGGTTACTTTCAAAGATAGGGGAAGCAACCCTGCTAAATCTCCCGTTTCAGAGAAAGCCATGAATAGAAGAAAGAGAAACGGCATCATTAATGGTTATAATGAGATGGTGAGCGAAGAGTATATAAGCTCAATTATGGGGTCGCTACCACACGTGATTGTGAGAGGGAGAAGCGAGTGGTTGAACGCGATATCGCTTGCAAATGTCAGCAGCAGCGAAGTTACCCTGTTGCAGTCGTTGGACTTTATAAGCAAAATTGATCGAGTTGGAAGATACGTCAAGATAACAAGAGAGGCGAGAGATATTTCTCCCCGTGCTTATAAATCAAGCGATTATGGAGCAACGTACACACAGCTAAATCAAATAAACGTGATTGAGGCACACAACAAAGGTGAGCAAGAAAATAAATTTCGATCATTTATAATCAAAGAATTATAGGCTTTTTTGGACAGAACGTGGTGATAGCGGTGCTAGATTCTGGATTTCGTACTACTCATCGTGCGTTCCGCGACATCAAGATCCTCAAAACTTTTGACTTTGTAAATAATAGAGTTGAGGTAGACAACACTCCTACAGATCCCCGCAATCAATTCCACCACGGGACACAAGTACTAAGCACCATCGGTGGTTTTGACAATGGAAGCGTAAGTCATCTCAATATACCCTCCTCTCACCTATCAAGTTCATTGGCGCAGCCTTCAAAGCAGAATTCCTTCTAGCAAAGACGGAGTCATTACATTTCGAATCACAAGTGGAGGAAGACTTTATGGTGATGGGAATAGAATGGGCAGAGAAGAATGGAGCCGACATTCTGAGGTAACCAAGAAACATCAACAACATTAATTCTCTTATAGTTCTTCTTTGGGATATCGCGACTGGTGGAAACCAACCGAATACGATGGAAGGACGTCCAGAACATCCGTTGTAGTCGACATAGCCACGGACTTTGGTCTCACGTGTGTCATATCGGCTGGTAACGAGGGAGATTTAGGAATAAGCGTTCCTGCAGATGCATTCAAGGTAATTTCCGTTGGAAGCGTGAATGCAAACGGAAAGGTGAGGATGATTAATCATGATGATTTTTTTTAATTTGATAGTTGTCTTATTTTAGTTCAATGGGACCAACATCGGACAATCGCATCAAACCAGAAGTAGTGGCCATGGGTGGAGATGCCAGCGTGGTCAGCGTGACTTCTAATGACCTTTATGCAAGGAACAGTGGAACCTCATTTTCGGCACCGATTGCGGCTGGTGCTATTGCCGTACTTTTATCTGCACATCCAACGTATACTGCAATGAACTTGAGACATGCAATTTTAAATACCTCAAATAATGCAGCCACACCTAATAATCAATATGGGTGGGGACTTCTTGACATTAAAAAGGCCATCGATTTTCCTTGCGGAGATTGTGCACCTTTCGGAAAATGCGTTGAAGAAAAGTGTGAATGTGATCAAGACCATTATGGGGAGCTCTGTGAAATTGAACGATTTTGGTTTTTGAAGCTGGTATTAAAGTTGTTCTTGTTTTCTTTGTAACTAGTTGTTATTAAACAGTGTGCACATTATGCTTGTTTGAGCTTCAATTTTTATCTGGATTCTTGTGCGGGAAGTTTCTCGCCGCTACTTGTTTATCCGTTACATCTTTTCGTGCTGTACAACAGTCAACTAAAGTCAGACAATGCCATCTGCTGTGGAAGTGGAGCAGTTTATCAAAGATGTCAAAACTATGGACATACAGACAGTGCGCCTCAAATTATCGCTAAGACCAGATTATTTGAACTGTAGGAGCAATGACATTTGGGAATATACACCACTGCATTGGGCTGCAATGATGACTGGAGATACAAGAGTATTAGAATTACTACTACAGTCAGGAGCTAAGATAGATGAGGAAGCGAAAACAGTCCCATTCAGGCCAAGCTCTCTGGCAGCGAGGCATGGAAATATAGAAGGTCTGAAACTGTTATTCAAGGCGGGAGAAAAAATCAACGTTCAGATGAAAATGGATAAGAACACTGCACTTCACTGTAGGTAGAAAATTTATAGAGACTCACGGTTGTAGATGCTTGCAGGAATGGTTACGATGATCTAGTATTATTCTTATTGAAAGAGAGAGCAGATATGGTGGTGTTTAATAGCGATGGTCTAAGGCCGGTACATTTATCTGTGCTGTGCGGTAATAGTGGGTGTTTAAAAATTCTTTTAATGCACGGTGATAATGTTAACGCCACAACAAATGATGGAGTAAACAACACTCCACTACATCTAGCGTGCAAAGAAGGTTCGTGCTATACATATCAACTTTGAATTTAACCAATTTAGATAACATTGACGTCATCAATGTGCTTTTGGAGTTCAAAGCAGACATAAAAGCGATGAACCACAGTAAACAGACTCCGATTGATATTGCGAAAGCGCAGAGGGATCGGTCCGTATTCAACACCATCCTTACTACACTAAATTTGACAGAAGATGACCTCGTAGTGAGGCAGAGTGAAGTTGTCAAAACCACACCTCCCAAATTATCTTTAGACGCATCTCCTACTAAATCAATTTCTTCTAATCCGCCATCTCCAAGTGCAGCTTCTCCTGCAACAAAAAATCGTTCATCCAGCGTTAGAGAAAAGAATTGCAGCCATAGAGCAGGAGAGAAAAAAGCAAGCCGAAGTTAATAATCAAACATCTAACAAGAAAACATCACAAAGTCCTAATATAAGTTCTGAAAAGCAGGTGAGTTGAAAGTTGTAGGAGTTCAATTTATATTTTTAGGTATCAGTGCCAGACTCTCAGAAGACAGTGCCTCAAAATCTTAAAGAAGACAATCCTAATCCAACCAAGCCTGTTGTAGAGGAACTCACCGAAGAGCAACCTACAGAAACCAAGCAGAAAGAAGTACAAAACAATGTAAAATCCAAAGTCGAATTGCAGTTGGAGAAACTGAGATTAGAGGACGAAGCAGCAAAAAAGAAGAAAGAAGAATTGTACAGAATTCAAAGAGAGAACTTAATGAGGAAGAGATTCGAAAAGGAGGAAGCCCTGAAAGCTCACAAGTTGTCGATAGAAAAAGCGAAAAAAGCTAAACTAGAACTAGATCAGTCTATAAAACAAATTGATGAATCTACTGTAAAAGAAGTATCTTCGCCACAGACACCAGTGACTAGTGCGACATTACAGCAAAATTACAATGAAGACACTAGCGCATCCAAAGTTCTTTTGAATGAAGAGGTGGCAAACACTTCTACAAAAATTGAATTACTAAATAGCCCACCAAAAACAGAAGATGAAGAGCCTACAAAGTCCGAAGAAGTAAAAGCAGAAGAATCGCCATCCAAGGTTGAAAATACAGAACCAGTAGATATCATCAACAATAACCAACTCAACAAGGTGGATGTTGAATCTACAAATCAAGACAACATCAGGGAAGACTACTCCGATATTGAAGAAAAGTCGAAGCAATACGAACTAGAAAATGAGCTGAAAAAACAAAACATGATACTACAAGAAGCTCAAGAGTATTTCCCTCAAGAGGATGTTATACAGATTCTACCTTTACCAATTAACCAAGATGTAAGCGATGCCTCACCTCAAAAACAGATTAAACCTAGAAGACAAACTTTGATACAAAGAGCGGCGACGTTTATCAAGAACTCTGATAGTACATTAAAAAAGAGAAGCGCTTCTGTGTTTCAAAGCAAGAAGGTCACGCCTGCATCCTCAACAATTATAATGAATGACGATCAAAAACGGTTGATTCAATGGAAAGCCGTAGCAGATTCTTGTCGTAGATACAATATCGCTTCGTCTGATTTGATTATAAAAGAAGATTTATTAAATGAAGTATTTGAGATGTTACAGAATAGCAAACACTTTTCAGAACCGCTCTCGGAGCTTAATCAAACGGAGCGCACTAGATTCAATCTACTAAGAGAGTTCATATCATCTGAGAAACAATTTGTGAACGATTTGCATGTGCTTCTGTACGGTTATTATTATCCAATGAAGTGTGAGAATGTGTTGGGACAGAAAGCAGTAGAAACAGTATTTAGGCACTTGAGCGTTATAATTGAAGTAAATGCTACATTTCTTTTGGATCTGTCAGATGTTGAAAAGAATTTGGAAAGTGACCCCAAAAATACAATCTCACACGTAACACAGTTATCTAACTTATTGGTTAGATTCTCTCCTTCATTTAGATTGTATTCAGGATTCATTACAAATTACACAGGTGCTTCCAATAGAATAAGAGATGCAAAGGAAAAGGGAAATAAAAAATTCAAAAAGTTTGTGAAGAGACAGGTAGAACTTCTTCGTAGCTTACAGTGCAGAATTAGTGATTTGAATGGTCTTTTAATCACCCCCATCCAAAGATGTCCTAGATATATATTACTATTAACAGATTTACTGAAGACATTAAATAATGATCATGTTGAAGCCAAAAAGGTGTTGATTCAAGCTATAGATATGGTAAAAGGTATAGCAGAATACTGTAACGAAAAGCAAAGAGATTATGAATCTGCAGAGGCTCTCAAGCAGCTAGCTGTCAAGCTGAATATGCCTGATATCATATCGCCAGGTAGAAAGTTTGTTAGAGCCATTACCGGAAGAGGACCAAAATTAACAGTGACATTTGAGAATAACTCTATGGAGTGTGATCTGTATATATTCTCAGACATGTTACTTGCAGTCGATATTGTTGGTAATAATGGTTACAAGCTACTTGTGAGTCTGAAGAAGAATACTCTATGTCCTTTGCAAGGACGTACAATAAAGAGGGTTGTTGTTAATTTGTTCATGAAGGACAAGATTGATGTTGGTGTTTATTATAATGAATTTAGTAATGAGGACTGCAGTGGTATTTTGATAGAGTGTGATGAGGAATGGGAAGGACTGTTAGATGAATTAAAACAAATTGCAAACGATTATGTGAGTCATATATATTTGAATAATGAGAGAGCTTTTTGGGAGGTACACAAACAAAATATTAATGAGGGTATGTTTGTTTGTATCAGAGATATGCAAGTGTCTCAAACATGCTCCTCCGAAGAAGAGTTGCAGGCAGAGTCCGACGATTACCTATGTAGAATTGGATTTGAGATACCCCATCAATAAATACATGTTAATGCAATCTGTTTTGAGTGTCCACGTTGTTGGATTCGTTGTATAGGATCTTTATCGCTAGTTCACAACGTTCTACTACTTTTAAATCTATATGATCTATTTTTAGTTTTCACTCTCTTTGGTAAATACGAAAATTTTTAATAGCTGCACAAAATTACAAAACACAACAATGCTCACAACGAACGGGACAATCGCAGACCCACACAATAGAGTCAATTCGGATATAGTATACGAGAAAAATGAGGTCATCTTGGGCGGAGAACATCATGACCCTCGTACTCCAAATGTAAGCAGTGAAGATCAAAGACACACTGCTGTTGAAGATGATGCTCAAAAACCCCTAGAAAGGCAAACTAGCGTAAATAAATTGAGACATTCATTTGTTCCTATAATGGGGGCAAATGTGATGCGTGAAATGATGAACAAAAACATTCTAAAAAGCAGTCACACCAATGAAGAAATAAAGGAGGTGGTTGGTGAGGATGCCGTCACCACACTTGTTGAGCCTGAACCTAAAGTAGAGGAACCTGTAGAGCTATCTGTCAAAAAGACGTATCTTCCGACTGCCACACCTCCAAACTCAGCATGTACGTTGAGTCCTGAACCCAATTCCGCAACAGAATCAGTTCCATTTGAAACTCTCATACAACCATTTACACCTCCTGTTGAGCCTATTGTTCAAGCCGAAAATCTACCAGCAGAAACCACCAGCACTATTGCACAACCAGTACAAGCCGACAATCTACCAGCAGAGACCACCAACACTATTGCACAACCAGTACAAGTTGAAACTACCAAATCTGTGGTAGAGACAGTCGTCAAACCTGTTCCACAAGCAGAGCAAACAGTAGCAGCTGTTGAGGTTACTCCAGCTCCTGTCCCGGTCGCTTTGGTTCAGCAATCTCAAATGCCAGTCGAAACAATAGTCACAACAGTAACAGTACCAGTAACAACACCAGCACCAGCGGAGCCTGTAGAAGTTAAACCAATAGAGAGAAAAACATCCATCACCCAAAACAAGAACTTTTTGAACGAATTGAACAACAGATTATCCATCAAACCTCAGTCAGCAGCCGAAAAACGATTGAGCGCAGAATTACGCGAAGCAGTTGCCACCCCCGATCATGTGAGAGAGGAACGCGAAGAACACATTCGCGACATGGAAAGAGAATCCGAACGTAGAAAATTAGAAATGATGGCCAGAGAAAGAGAAATCGAACAAACACCCAGTCCAAATGCTCCATCATCAACGCTAGCAAACATTCAACAAATTCAATCAGAGCCACTCGATCCCATCCTCGTGGATCCCGTTCACAACGTACACAAACTACCATCGCCAGTGGTGGCAGTTCCCAAAAAGAAGAGAACACCAAAGACACCCATATCACCGCTCAACAAGAAGAAGAAAAAGACGGCATGGGGAAAGCTAAAGGGATTGTTCAAAAAGAAGGAAAAGGCTAGGAACCTTCCGAGTCCTAAAAAAGATTTTGAAATTGACGAAACAATCGTATCAACCACTCATGTATAATAAACATTTTTATTCTTGTACGTGCTGCGACGATTCACAATCACAAATCTCCCAAAAATCACATTCGCCATCAATGACAGCCAATGCCTTGATCGACGCATCCCTCTTTGCGCTCTTTTTGTTCTTACCCACGCCAACGCTCACCTCCCTGCCATGCACCACAAACGCAGCGCTCTTCAAATCGCCACCATTCTCCACGCCAAACACATAATCGCTCTTTGTGCAATGATGCACCTGACAATCGATCAACAAACGAGCAGTGGGATGATTCTTGACGCTATCTGGATTGACGCGATTCCTCACCATGTCCACCCATTGATTATAAACATGAGCCACCATGCCCACGTTCATTCCGCTATCAATAAACACTGCGCCTGCAATGGTCTCGAACACATCGCCAAGCGTTTTGGGACCTTCGTCGGTGGGTCCAGGTGGCAACCACTCGTCATCATGAATGGTATCCGCCCACTGATTCACGAATTGCAAAATGTTATGTCGATAATTTTCGTTTAAAAATTCATGAAATCCATATCTCGTGCTCAAGATTGAAAATGTCAAATTACACGTGACCGTGCATCTCATGTCCGTCAATATACCAGGCGTGGTGTCCCTTCCCAAACTATGAATCAACAAGACCGTGGACAAGAAATCCAACACTGCATCTCCGAGGTATTCCAATCTTTCAAATTTGGAATCGCCCGGTTTCAATGCGCTCTCCACCAACGAAGCATCCTCGAAGCAATAACGATCGGATAAACACTTTTTGGAGAAGCGCGTCGCTATCGATTCTACGCGATCGCCAGGCGATGGTATCGATGGAAATGTTGATGATGGACTCCACATGGATTTATCGCCACGCACGTGTGGATATTTCAAAATGTGATCCAGATCAATTTGTTGATCCATTCCCAAAAACTTTGCAAAGTGACACGCGGCGTATAATCCACCGTAGAGGTACATGGCACCCATCACGGCCTCCACCACATCCGCGACCTTCTTTTCGTATAGTATGGTGTTGTCTTGACTGCTCAGGAATGTATCCGTGGATGGCGGGGATCCTCTGACCACCGTGATGGTGGGCGGCGTCAGGTCGAATAGTGGTGGTTGATAGCTCCAATGAGAAGTATTCTCTGCCAGTATGAATTGTTCCAATCCATTACGCATGGCAATTCTACAAAAGTTTTGATTGGATACGATTCGTGATTTGGTCGTGCTCATTTGACCCTCGTTGAGTCCCTCCGACGATAGGTATAAACTCCACGAGGTGAGTAATTTGAAAATGTCGTCGCCCACGAATTCCAACACTTCGTAATTTTGCGTGAGCTTGCTCGCTTTGCTGCTGACTGCGGTCAATAGCAGCGTGTCTAAATGTTTGTCGTTGTCGTGGTGGAATGCATCGGCTGGTAAATGTTGACGAAGTAATTGTTGCATTTCGATGGCCGTTAGGTTCATTTCCAATCCCCACATGAAGGATGGCATCATGATGAAGCTCCTGAATAAATGTTGAATGGGATAGAATACGAATAGTTCGGGCATCAATTGTTGTGGGGGCAGACCTGATTTGGAAGTGTCTTGATTTTGTCTGTTGAGTCCATTCACGCTCTTCTTGACCAGACGTGCCTCTATTAAATGTCCTTCGCTGTCGACCGTTAGGTTGTGTTTTGATTTGTAATATTCGCTGAATGTGGTGGTCATGTTGGTATTGTCTGGATCCAGTGGCGAATGTTTGTTAATGTCCGTTCTTATGCGTTCGATAAAGTACAAGTTCTTACAGTGAGATCCGTATTGGCGAGGGTCGCCTCCGTAGCGAGGTATGCAGATCCATTTCGAAACGGGTAGTAATTGGTCGGCGTCCATGCAATTAATGAGTCCTGTTGTGACTTGATGTGAGTGATCTTGATTCTTAAAGTCTAATCTGCTGCAGCGGTGCATGTCGTTGAGGTGTGCTACGCCTTCGAAATCAATTCCGGTTTTTGTTGAATTGACTGGTACGTATAGGTAGTACTTGCAGACATCACTGCCGGTCACGTTGTTCATCTTGATGTTTAACATGACGGAGACCATGAAACAATGTGATGTTGTGATTTGTTCTAGCTGATCGGGCGTCAATAGAATGGGTCCTTCTACGTTGGTCGAATGCATGTTGCAAGGCCTGCCTCTGAAATCAACCATGGACGTGGATTCTGTTTTTTCTAATGGTAATCTGGAACTGGTCAATATTCCAATGCTGGCTGGATCATCTCCTACATCACTATGAACGACTCCCAAATGTAGTCCGGTGCTGAGTGCAATCCTCTCAAACTCACTCCTGGTAGAATAAAGCACTGATGGTTTGGTCCTGACTGTTTTTTGAATTTCTGAAATCTTGGGCATGGGTGCGGTAGGCTGACCCTTGGGCTTGGGTGGGTTAATGGATTGTTTGGGATTCGGATACATCCATTTAAAATCTGCAATGTTGTTGCGATCAATCAAAACAATCTTCCGGAGACCATCTTGTTTGCAGGCACTAAGTTTCATGGAACAACGAGAAAAACTATTCCGATCGGTACAAATGATCAAATCACATGATGATGGAATGTCGGCGTGGAAAATATCTGTACTAAACACAGCGTTACAATTGTTGGATTTATATTCTCGAAGTGTTTGTTCAGGAGAGGAACGGTTTGGTAAATCTTTATTTAGTTTACTTTTTGCTTGAAGAAGAGTGAACCTACAAGACCATTCCGGTCGGAGCTGCCGAGTAAACAAGAATGCTTTATGTGCTAGTGTTGCTGTTTGGGCCAATAAAAGTATCTTTGGTACTTGGACTGTACATGAGTTGAAGATGCTGAAAAGCACTTGGTCAATGTTATCTGGTTCTGGGGAAGTGTGAGTGTGGTACTCAATGTCATCAATCGTTTTGGTTTCTATAGACACCTCTTGAGTGATTTGTGTACTTTGAGGCTTGGTCAATTGTATAATCTCTTCGCACATCATGTACTTTAGCCACCTTTTTTCATCGATAGATGCTGGTATTTGTGCAGTTCCTAACAGTTGGGGTCTCTTGCTCGCATCACTTGAGAAGAATCCATTATTCATAATTCTTTGATAGATGCTGTTACCAACACACAGGTTACAATCCTCCATAATGATAGTACCAAGGTTCTGGTTAATTATAATGTGTTCCTTTAGTACAAGCTCAAGAAATAATTGTCCTACCTAATCAGAATTTATTAATAATGCATTCTCTTACCTGTCAGGATCAAAACATCGTTTTCAAGCATTTGTATTTTCCAAGATTCAACGCTACTCTGGATAAGATCGCGCGTCTTTTTATCTTTGTCTGTTATTCTGACGGCATCAATGTCGCCTTTTGCTGATGCATAAAATCCAACACGACTTCTCAAAATTCCCTCTGCAACTGATAGAGCTCTTTCAATAATTCTTTCTTTGCTATTTTCTAGAATGAATGTTGTTTTGTTTTCGGTAATCCTTCGTTCTGTGTATGATAAAATGTAATCAGTACACGTCTTTTTGTTTCCCATGACAATCACATTCCTATCAAATATTGGGCTTATTTTATTATTTTCAAGGATATCAATTGTCATCTTTCAATTGCTCTTTCAAAGGTTTGGAAGGAAACAAAGGGCAACTACACACCCACATTTACAATATTTTGTTAACAACATTCCACTTTATGAAGGCAAGATACTTCCAACACTTCTAACTAAACAGTTACCAATCAAAGCTATTAATGCAGCTCACACATCTTCTTATATTTTTTGAACTTTTTATTTGAACTTGACTGCTAAATTTCTACTCAACTTCGTCGAACACAATTAACTTTCATCACCGACAATGTTGAAGAGACCATTAATAGAGGTTTTCGAGGTGGATCCAAACAATGAGCGTAGATTACATATCAACCACCTTAATAAACTATCCAGAAAACTAAGTATGAACTTTTTTGACCTGAGTATTATCACGTACGGATGCACAGCTTCTCCAACTGAGATTGTATCACATCACCCGCAACCGAGAATCACATGTATTGATGAAGCAATTGCCTCCAAATCACCAACAAGCGTCATAAAGCTATTAAGACTAGATTCACTGGTTACTTTCAAAGCCCTTATAAAAAAATTAATTGAAGTCAAATTGTTTTCGGTTATGACGGTATTTCCGTTTGAAAAAATACCTTCCTTAAGGCCTCTAGATTTTTTGGATGAATTCCATAGATTTGTCATAGAATCCCGTAACAATAATATGATAAGACTTTTTCTCAAAAGCGTACCGGAGAGCATGTACTTTGCTGCAGTCTGCAAGGCCCTACTGTATTGCTTCTACTTTGGATTTACGGACACTATAGGTATGCACATGAAAGATCCAGAAGTGCGAAAATATATGCACGATAATCGTCTTCTAATCTGCTTTAAATCCAGTAAAGGTGGTCAGCTTGAAGCTTTTAAGCTCGCCGCCTGTGATCTTCCCCTGCCCCAGGTGATACTAGATCAATGCTTGTTGTGTGCTTGTAGGATGGGTAAAATGGATCTTATAGAGTATTTGTTGGAGTTAAATGCCAATCCAATGGATGGTATGAAGGGTGCATTTCAGGGTGGTAATGAATTCCTTGTAAAGTACTTTATTGAAAAACTTGATTGTAAACCTGTTCAATGTATTCATGATGCTGCGATAGGATGTAAATTGTCTTTGGTGCAACTCGTGATTGATGCAGAGAATGATCAGTGCGACTGGAACCTGGGCCTCAACGGCGCGGCAATAGGTGGAAGTATGGATATCGTAGAATTAATGTTAGAAAAAGGTGCTACAAAATATCAAGAATCCATACTGTGCGCCACCATGCACAATCATTCGAAGGTTGTGGAACTTTTTATAGATCGAGTTCCTTCGAGCGTCGTTCAAGAAGTTTTGGTGTTCTCCTGTAAAAATGATGACACCACGATTGCTGATTTGGCGCTGAGGAGAGGCGCAAATATTACTTCCGAATGTATTTCTAATGCAAGCAACTATAATCCAAATACTTTAAAGTTCCTACTTGGAAAAAATGTGAATACGAGCTCTTTATTAGAGGCGTATGAAATTGCAAAAAAAAATGGGTTTCTTGACGTCCAAACGATGTTGAGGGAACATATTGAACGGTCAGAATACAATTAATAAATATTTTATTGCATCTCTCCTGTCTGTAGTGTATTGTAAAACTCCAGTTTCAAAAATAAATTTGGGCAATTTTTCAGTGTAACTCATGTGTCACAGACTATATCCCTACAAAGTTAATGTGACGGAGGATATTGCATTAGGTGATGATAACGCCTCATCAGATAATGATTCGTTAGCCATTCGCAAAAGCACTCAAAAAACAAATTTCACTTGGAGAATGTTCTTCTCAATACACTTGATATTCAATGGTAAGGCTCTATTTTCGCTTATTTAAAAACATTTAGAACTACTTTTCTTGACTTTGGTAATCGTGGTTGGTGTGGTGGTTGCAATCTCAACAAGTTCAACCATTCAAGTTATAACTGCAGCTGATGATGTAATACAGGAAAACGATTTGAGTCACGTCACAGATAACCTTAGCTTTAAATTAGACTCATTTTCGACTACTATCAGGACCACACAGAGCATTTTTGAAAACGCTCTTGATAGCTTGTTCGACATCTCCTCAAACAACTTGACCAAGTAGGTTATCACAACATACTTTTATTGACGACATAGAAATATATGCTCAGAAATTATGAGGTCCAGCATTTTTTCAGTAGAGTCCATGCCTTCTTTATCAGTGTTTATGATAGAGCCCTTTTCATATGCAATGATTTGGACGATTCAAAATCTTGAAGAAATGGGAGTTTCTCTTCAGGTTGCAAACTCTTTTACCAATACATTCGACACTGTTATATACGGACGCGACAACACAACGATAATAGATAGACTTCAAATGAAATTTCCCACCGATGCCTTTACGGATGTCACAAGTTCAAAAACATTTACAACAGTGTATGGAAGCTCAGCCATATCCCTAGTGGATGAATTTTACGCCGACGGTCTCAGAAATCCCACTCTGCGAATTACTGGACAAATTTTAAGAGATAAAAAGATTATTGGTGCCATCATTGCACCCATGCTTTTATCAGAGTTTGAAAAAATGTTGAAGGATTTGAAATCAAACAACTTTCAAGTTATCACACTTACAAACTCGATGGGATCTTTGATAGCAAGCACTGCAAAAGTGAATTATTATGAAAGGGAGGACTCTGAACCCGACGGATTTTATGCCATGCAGAGCAATATTGAATTATCGCTGCTGACTGCGTCCATCATGGACACTTGTGGTGGATGGTCGAATATAGGAAAATGTAAAAAATTATCATACAACAGTCCTTACGGAGGACAAATGGTAGTAAAGTTCAAATCTATTTTATTCAATAGTCAAAAGTTGTACGTTTTTGACGCTTGGCCCAGTACCTTTTATACAAGTAAGATTTACCAACATGTGTACATTGTGGTAGGTACATCAGTGGTGCTTACAATTGCGGGTATTATATTGACTTCGTTTGTTTCATTTGCGATCGTGCGTAACTTGACTCAAATTAAAAACTGTTTTCACGCAATTCGTAATTTCGATTTGGATGATCGAGTTATTAAGAACACAATGCAAACTCCTTTTGTCTATTTCGAATTGTTCTTCTAATTGGGATGGAGTAGTTACAATGGTAGATAAGTAGTGTGCGTATTGGATGGATGTTAACTTGAGCGCTTCTTAGTCTATTGACGTAGTATAGAACACGGTCGTATTATCGACCCTAAAGTTATTTGAACCTGTCAAAAGGAACATAATAAACAATAACTGTTCATTTGCTTACTTGAATTTGGCGCCAAATATTTTTGTTATAACCCGCCAATTTATTTCAAAAAACCGTTTAGATACATATTCCACTTGACACTATTCTTTATTTATGAACCTGAGTCGCGGTTATAGTTATAATCCTCGCAGGGTATCATTCATCGTAATACATTTTGTTGTACTAAATAAATAAAACAGTTAGGCTGCAGAAAGAGATGCGAACAATGCAAGAGATTCTATAGGATCGATAAGAAGCCAAAATTTATCAGGAATCAACAACCAATCTCTTCACCAAGATGAACTACAAAACAGTCACATCTCAGATAGAAGAATATCCTCCCAACTGGAATTCATAAAGAAGGAATATGAAGAAAGACTTATAGGCTTATCAGAAGTAAACATCTATTCGTTACAATTTCGATTGATTCACAATTAGGAACTAGTTGGGGTACTTCATCAAATCGGAAACGATGCAATTCTTAATCAAATGACCAAGGATAATGCGAGTGCAGTACATGTGGCAGACAGAATAGCAGAAATCATCAAACAAGCAATCAATACCGAGCAGGAGATTCAAATATCACAACTTTTGCAACGTTTGTCTGACCGGGCTGTAGATTCTGGAGATTTTAAAAGAGAATGCGAGCAGTTACGTTTGCAGTTGGACGGATGTCAGAGATCATTAGAACAAGAGGTTCTAAGTTCACAACAAAAGGACGATTTGATAGCCTCGCTTAAAAGCAAAGTTAAAGCTTATAAAAAAAATGCAATGACATCTACATCAGGAATTGACCAGGCCAAACAAAGCGAATTGTACGAGAAGATTGGATCTCTCGAACACGATTTGACCATCAAAGACTCTCAACTCAAGAAAAAGAAGATTCAACAAAGCAAGTATGTTGACGTGTTCTAATCATTCACTAACTTTTAAAGCCACGAGCATGAAATTCAAGAGCTGACCCAACAAATGAAAAAGCTATCGTCACACGAACAAGCTATCGACATTCTTAAATTGGAGAAAAGCAAACTCCAATCGGAACTCGATGTTGCTAGAGAGCTACTACAAAAATCAGAACAAGAGAGAATTGAAATTAGAAATGTTTATTCTTCTTTGAGCGACAAAGTGGAGTCCCTGATACGCACGGACCAAGATAAAGGCGCTACTATGGACGACATGAACGGAGGTATTGTTGCTCTCAAGCACAGAATGCGCGACTTGAAGCAGAAACTAGGGGATGAAGTTAAACAGTCAAGAGTCCAATACAAGGCACAAAAGAAGATAATTAAAGAGCATGAAGAGCGACAAAAAGATTTCGAAAAGCGAATTGCTGAGGCAGATGCTGTGGTTTTGAGATGCAAGGCTAAAGTGCAAGGCTACAAGGACAAATTAGAGACGGAGGCCAGGAACTATTCAAAGCTAGAAAGAGATGCGAAAAGACAATTGAATGAGATGGAGGAAAATTATGAAAGAGAGAAACGCTTGTATGCTGATTTACAGAGGGAACTTCAAAGTAAAATATCTGATAAGCAAGCTGAAGCAGAACGAAAGGCCCGAGAAATGTATGATAGCAGGCTTATAGACATGCAAAAACAACTATATGACAAAGAACAGCAGGTGCAGAAGAGTGTGTTTGAGCAAATGGTATCTCAGCAATTAAGTAGCGTCAGAAAGAGCATGCAGCCAGAACCAGTGGAGAGAATGCTCGAGGTCTATGAAACAAAGATTAAATCTTACCAAAAGGAATACATTAGTAGGAACGAGCACGAGCAATTCTTGAAGGAGAGCGATAGACGTAGCGGATTGGAGAAGCAAGCCATCGTACAAAAAGCTGAAGCAGAGTGCCTTGTTAGGTTGAGAGAGCTAGAGGATCGTAAAACTAGAGAATTTAATGCCACTCTAAACAACATCAAAGATGGTGTCAAACAACTGGAACAATCTCTAGACAAGGAGCAACAAACTGGTAGAAAGTTAAACGAAAGAATAGAACGAGACCAAAAGTCGATTCTATCACTTAGGGCCACCATTCAAGAAGTCGAGGGCAACAATAAAGTGCTGGCCAATAGCTTGAAGGAAGCCACTGAGAATGTTGTAAAACTAAAAGATATATTACAACAAGAAAACAAAAAGAGGGAGTCGATACAAAAATCATACGACGACATTAATCAAGAGAGTTACACGCTTAAACAGCAAATTGACGATTTAAGACAGCACAGTGAGGCGCTGTCGAGGGTAGTGGCCAACCATAAATCTGATGTCGAATCGTTAAGGACCGCTTCTACCGAACAGCTAAATCAAATTGATATTGCTCAGCAGGAGAGTAGATCCTCTAGAGAGGTTCTTTCGAGGTCGGAAGCAGATAGAAGAAAACTAATGGATGCCATACGCACAACGTTACATTTACTACGTTCCTCAAATATGAATCAGCAAATATCGCAGGAGAACGATGTTGATTGGTTGTGCAGGACACTTACTTCACTTGTAGCAATGAAGGAAGAGCTATACAAGAAGAGCGCCGACGACAATCAAGACAAGGTTTCTCACTACAAACGTCGCCTAGAGCACGCTAGATTTGAAACCAGACAAAAGCTATCAAAGTTGGAGATTACCTTCAGAGAACGTGTCGGTCTGCTTAAAAGAGAACTATTGAATGCAAGAAGTGATTCCGAGAGGGATATTAATGCAGTGAAACAAACTGTACAAAAGCAAATGGAATTAATTATTAGAAGAGCTGCAGGGAATGCTGCAACAGCAGCACAGTCAGTGTTACAAATGCAAAGAGCACACGAGGCTGAGAAGGAAGCACTTAATAAAGAGTTCCAGGAGAAGATGACACAAGCACAAGAAAAGGTTAAATCCGCAATCAATGAGGCCTCGCTAAAGGTTCACGACAATCAAATTCAAATCAAGGATATACTATCTCAAAAGTAAGGCAGTGCACTCGAGATATCAACTAACTTTTTCTATAGACAGGGTCTGGAACAAGATTTGAAAAACATTTCTAGAAAGTATGAGGATCTAAGGAAAGTAATACACATTATCAATGCAACTATATCCTTACCGGCTAATGTACAAAATGGCCTGCTTTCCAATCACTCTTCCAACGTGGAAGCATCTCTGCAGCAATTAAGAGAATTAATCGAAAAGTATAATCAAGAAAAGATGAATGGAGAGCACATTATTGCAGAGTGTAGAAAACATTTGTTGGATGCAGAGAAAGAAGGGAAGGAAATGCGCCTGCAAAGAGATAGAGTGGAAGCGGAAAAACAAGAATGTTTGAAGATGGTTGAATCATTAAAAGATACCAACAAGAATGCAACGGAAGCATTCGAAAAGGAATTGCGAGAGTTACTTGCATCTGTAGATGACCTTCAAAGGAGGCATGTTTCCGAAATTAAGGAAAACACATCCAACAGTAACAAGTTATTAAGAATGTCATATGATAAGCAAATGTCAGCGTTGCAGCTGTCACTTCAAGAGGAGAAGGAGAAGTTAGCTCAACTTCAAACTGAGAAGAATAACGCAGATGCAGAATTGCAACGGACGAGAAGAGAATTGTCTTTGGTGTCCAGTGAGGTTAAGGATAAGAATGAATCTATACGAAATTTGAACGATCGTAATTCTCTGGAATTATCTCGTCTAAATGAACAATTATTACTCAAAGACCGTGAACTTGAAAGGGAAGAACACTATAGAAAGACGTTGAGTGAAAGTAATGCAAACAAAGAGAAGCAAATTCACAAACTGCAGGCCATGGTCACTAAGAATGTAAAGATATAACAGTAAATAAACCTAATTCTTCAAAATTACATGAGCAAAATGGCAAGTCAAATGTATAGCAATGTTTTGTTTTATTCATAGAAGAAGTCACCTGCTAGCATGTTGCACTATACGCAAGAATGTATTAATTATACTAGTGATTATACAATATGTAGTGTTTATTTATTGACGCTTTCTTAGCTCAATGATTTGCTTCATCAATCTGGTAATAAGGTCGTCTTTTGGCATAATGTTGTCCTTTGCTTCTCTGTAGTTTCCGCTGGCATCTTCGACCTGGAAGTCGTTGGCGGATGAAGTGGTGTTGAGATGAATATCCCATTTACCAACGTAGGTCTTGATGTCGTCTAGATGGACAACGTCTGCAACCAATGAGGCGTGTCCAGAACCGCAACGCTTGCATGAATCTCTGGGGTGTAGGTAGTAGTCCTTGTTGAAGTACAATTGAGTGGTGAAGGTGTCGAACTTGACGGGTGACTTCTCTCCAGTAATGGTGAAGTGAATGTGTGCTGGTCTGTAGCCATCGTCATCGTAACGTCCAGGGAAGATAGTGAGGAATTTGTAGTTACCGTTCTCATCTGTTGTAAGTTTTGATCTGCATTGGAAGTTTTTGCCTGAAGCTCCAGGGCTGTATTCACCTCTCTCGTCTGCGTGCCAGATGTCCAAGGTAGCGTGTGGGATTGGTCTGCAGTTTGTATCGGTTAATTGACCTGTGACGTAAAGTCTATCAGAGGCGGGTGTGTTTGTGCAAACAATGTTATCTCTAACTGGGGCGCCTGGTTGGTAGTATGGACCAAGGATATCCTTGGCTGTGGCAGGGCACTTTTGTGAGAGTGCAGACAAAGCGAATAGGGCCAATAGTACGATGATTGTCTTCATGTTGTTTTAATATTATTGAACGTGAGCGACGGTCACTTTTAAATTACAGAAAAATCCGGTCACTCCGGGTCGACCTATCTGGATGGTCGTTGTGCATTTTTCTCCTAAAACTCTCCTGGACCGGATATTGACATAATTCTCCTTCATTTACAATGTGAATTTGTTTCAGCTCCTGTCGTGCTAACATTTATTCAATGTGCTGTGTGGAAAAAAAATTAATATATCCCTTTGAGCGCCTGTAGAGTGACGTATTGGTAATATAAAATTGATTGAAACTTCACACACCATCACAGCAGTATATAAAGAGTAGATTGAAACCAAAATAAATTTTGGGCACTAAGAGATATGAACAATAGCGTATAGGAAATAGGACAACTTGCAAGAATTTTTATGAAGAAATATGCAAGGATTATTTTTTGAATATTGTTCGCGATTGGTGTTTACACCAATGTAGGTTTCCATTCATCCAATGCAGGTTTTTTTCTTTGTGCACCTTTTAGTTTAGGCAGGTTACAACAATTGCGATGGTCAAACAGTCTCATCAATAATTTTGTTGCGCGAATGTTTACATGATAAGCTGGCATTTACTGAGTTAGTTTCGGTCTCTTCTTTTTCCAGTCGCCTTAAAAGTCCTTAAAGCTACTCACAATACATATAGAGGGATATATTTGCATCTTCCACGACATCCTCCAACACATCAGAGGAATACCATCCGTGGTTAATACTTTTTTATTGTAATATGAACGTTCCGTGTTTTTTTACTACGTAACCTTGCACACCCTATAGTTTCGCTTTGATCACGTTTGAACATTGATTGTTCCTTTTCTTAGCAGCATAAACGCTTTGGTTTAACGCTTCTTTCAAAGAGCTTTCTATAAATAATGTCAACTATTACTTTTACAATCTGGCAAGATTCTATTTGAAATAAAGGCTGAGCTCATGGATCTGGAGTCATTTGACGCATATAGGACGAGTCTAGTAAAGCAGAGTGGAGCTTTAGTATGTATAGAACCAGATGATAAATCCCCAATAATAAATGAAATATACAAAGCCGAAGTTTATTATGACGCAGTAATTTCTTCAAAATTCGATTCTAACAAATCCTAGGTATTAAGACATAAAGATTCACAAGAATTTGAATCTTATTTTATATCTCTTGTACAGTTTATAAATTTGGTCAGGAATGGTATACTTGAACACCACAGTGCAAAAGACTCCTATTGGAAATATGAGACAGATACAGTCTCAAGGGTAAGGTTATCATTTTTTAAACAATTTATAACAGGAGATATGTGATACCTGTATAGAAAATTGTGAAAAACTCAAAAATGATGGGCTATATCGATCGTACTTACGTAGACTGGATGAAAAGGAAAAAAAATGTCAAAGAAAAGACGAAACATCGTGCCTAATTAACAACAACAAAGAAGCTATTACCAAGCCTTTAAAAAATCAACAAGCCGATACAATTGACAGGCCCACAGTCAAACAAATTTCACCGATAATCCTCTCTCGAGTAAGTTTTGAACCACACAAAATTTAATTCATATACAAGAGTCCCTCACCATCTATTTACACTACACCTAAAACTCCAGAGTCGTGTCAAGTTAATCATGATTCGGTTTTAAAAAAAGTCGTATTGAATAGACGTATCATAGATGAATTTTTGAGCTACGGATTCAAACAGTTAGACCAGGGTATAGAGTTCTGTTCTATATTATGCGGCTCTTTCAAGAATGGGCAATACAAATGCTCCCATTTACTCATACCAGACCAAAGTGGCACCAGCGACAGCTGTTGCGCTACAAATGAAATCGACTTGTTTAACTACCAACTTGAAAACAATCTTATAACAATAGGATGGATACACGTGAGCTGCTCATTTACGACTTATAACATATTTTAGATTCACCCAACTCAAACAGCTTTCTTATCAAGTGTAGATTTAAGAACACAGTTTGGGTACCAATCTTCACTCTCCGAGGCAATAGCTATCGTGTGTTCTCCAAAACATGACCCAAAGTAAGCTATCTACTTTGTGTTGATATCAACTGTTTAGTGTGGGTGTATTTAGAATAAAAGATCATGGAATGGTAAAACTCAAACATATATTACAAGAAAATCCAAATTTTGGGATAGAACATGATCATTTAGATGAGGTCTTGTTTGAGAATTGCGAGCATGTTATAATGAATTATAACTGTCAGGTTGGAGTAAATATTGTTGATCTAAGAACAAATAAATAATTGATTTTGGTTACAATTACAGGCTACCACGAGTAAAACAATGAAAGCTATCGTCGGCATTTGGTTAAACAGATAAAGTATGCCTTATTTTGTCCGCTTCATAATTATTTCTTGATCATCGT
The DNA here is from genome assembly GCA_026419775.2 of Acrasis kona. NCBI lineage: Eukaryota > Heterolobosea > Eutetramitea > Acrasida > Acrasidae > Acrasis > Acrasis kona. The sequence continues at coordinate 110,179 of JAOPGA020001408.1, read as the reverse complement.
GATGTCAGACTATTCTACCGTAAGTCCTTTTTGATATTGTAGTCCTGACATCTGTTGACTAAATTGATCTTATTTTTCTAAATCTACGAATGAACAAGAAAAGAAGTGTTATTTAGAAAGTTGATATTTTTTAAAAACAATTTCATGTCCATCATTGATGATCTCATAGAATGGCTTCCATGGAATAGAATACCAGCGGGTAACCGCACTGTATATGTAAATCACACCCAGAAGAACAAGTTCTGTGGCAACCAAGGTAAGTGTTTTTTCCTGCTCGCACTAATCTTGCAAGTTTCAACAACGAAATACAATCCAATAAATTTTATACCGAAGAACTTGTTCGAACAATTCACTCGTGTGGCGAATTTGTACTTTTTATTTATGAGTAGCATACAGCTATTTTCTGGACTTTCGCCGACAGGTAGATGGAGCACACCGATCGCGCTTATTGTAGTAGTTATCCTGCAAATGGTAAAGGATGCGTACGAGGACATTGTAAGTTGGCAAAATTGTTAAGCATTTCACATTGATAGGGCAGATATTTATCAGATAGAACAATAAACAATCAAACAACTATAAGAGTCACATCAGACTATGAGGAAACCATAAAATGGAAAGACATCATCGTCGGGGATGTAATCAAACTAAAAAGGGATGAACCTATACCCGCGGACATGATCATGCTCTCTTCAAGCAACTCAACAGGAAAGTGTTACGTAGAAACGTCACAACTAGATGGAGAGGCAAACTTGAAAGTGAAGGAAGCAATAAATGCTGATCCACAATCAATAGTGTGCGAAGGACCAAACAAGCAGCTTTATGAATTTGCCGGTGTTGTGCAACAAGAAGATGGTTCTCAAATTGCTCTACGTGTTGATAATTTGTTATTAAGGGTAACATTCGGTTTGAACATTGATTTAACACTTTTAGGGATCAACCATCAAAAACACGGATTGGATCTGTGGAGCTGTTATTTACACTGGGAAACACTCCAGAATAATGATGAACTCTAGAAAGCTACCCCACAAAAGCAGCAAATTGGAATCAATAACCAACCGGTTTATTGTTTTGCTATTCATAATACAAACAACGATCAACACCGTCTGCGCCATTTCACTCTTGATCTGGAATAGAAGCCATAGGAGCTCATGGTACTTGATGCGTGGATATGACGACTCTGAAATTATTGTGTTTTTACAAGGCTTCATTAGTTACTTTATGTTGTATGGACAATTTGTACCTCTTGCATTATACGTCACATTGTAAGTTAGTAGAGTCAACATCAAATGTTAACATTGATAGGGAGATTGCAAGGCTACTTCAAACGAGGCTACATTTAGAACAAGACATTGGAATGTATCACGACCTAACCGACCACCCCATGTCCGCAAAATCAACCTCCCTCACAGATGACTTGGGTCAAGTAGAACACATCTTTGCCGACAAAACAGGAACACTCACACAAAATCAAATGAACTTGATATCAATAGCTCTTTCCAACGGCAACACGTACGACGATCTTTCAAAGTGTGATCAGCAATGCGATCAATTATTCGAAGCACTCAGTCTGTGTCACACCGTGGTTCCTGAACTCCGCAACGAGCAAGTCGAATACCAAGCCTCCTCACCAGACGAACTCGCATTAGTAGTAGGAGCCTCAAGAAGAGGTTTCAGATTGTTAGAACGCGAATCCAACATTATCCGCACAGACAATCATTCCGACCAAATACGAACCTACGAGATTTTAGCACTTTTAGAATTTTCCTACGAGAGAAAAAGAATGAGCGTCATAGTGAAAGATCAGAATGGTCAAATACATTTATTTTGCAAGGGTGCCGACTCTGTTCTAGAAAAACGAATTCGAACCAGAAAGTACGATCAAAATACTCTGAGTCAACTCAAATCATTTTCGGGTCAAGGCCTGCGAACGCTAGTGATATGTCATAAAACCATCAGCGAACATCAATACCAAGTATGGTACGATGATTGGTATCACCCGGCAACCACTTCTCTGTGTTCCAATCGCAAAGAATTATTACAAGATGCCATGGACCGCATAGAACAAGATTTATTATTATTGGGCGTCACTGCCATTCAAGATTTATTACAAGATCAAGTACCAGAAACAATAAAAATTTTAAATTGTGCAGGTGTTAAAATGTGGGTGTTGACTGGAGATAAACAAGAAACAGCCGTTGTGATCGGCTATGCATGTAATATATTAGATCACGAGACCATGATTTGTGATTTGAGTAATTGTAAAAATAAAAATGAATTAATGAGCGAAATCCAAAACCATTCGGGTCAACAGCAGCCCGATGGTAAATCCAAAGCTGTTGTTATTGATGGTGATGCGCTGGATATGTTGTTCGGTGATTACTGTAATGACGTGGAGTCCATCATGAACTTTTTAAAATTTTGTCTTTGTTGTAAAAGTGTAATTTGTTGTAGGGTAAGTCCCGATCAGAAAGCGAATATCGTGAATATGGTCAGGGATCACTTACCTCAATGTATTACGTTAGCAATTGGTGACGGTGCTAATGATGTGAGTATGATCCGAACTGCTCACGTTGGAGTGGGTATAGTTGGTCAGGAAGGAAGGCAGGCGAGCAATGCATCTGATTATGCGTTCGCACAATTTAAATTTCTGCAAAAACTGTTATTGGTCCACGGAAGATGGAATTACCGTCGGGTCAGTAAGTTGATTTTGTTTAGTATTTATAAGAGCATTGCTCTGAATGTTGTACAAATGTGGTTTTTTATTTTCAATGGGGCCAGCGGCACCACCTTGTTTGAACCTTTCTTGTTGAGTTTGTTTTACACCGTCTTCACTGGTGTTCCTATCGGCTTTTTTGGTGTGTTGGACAAGGATGTGAGCGATGATAATATTATTCGTTTCCCAGAATTATACGCGCACGGCGCTCAAAACTATCATTTGAATTTGAAAGTGTTTGTGGGTTATACTATTAATTCTTTTATTCACTCCTTCTTGTGCTTCTTCATTCCATATCTGTGTTACTCTGGAGGCGAGGCTATCGATAACCATGGCAACGGTACTGATATTGATGGACTTGGTCTTGCATCCTACACTTGTGTAATTATGGTTGTTACTTTCAAATTGGTGCTGGAAACCAGGCATTTTACACTAGTGAATCATGCTACTTATTGGTGTAGTCTTCTGAGTTTCTTCCTTGTAGCCACAGCTTATTGCTTGATCCCTGGTCCATTTTATTTTGCGTTTATGAACGCATCGAGTACACCAATCTACTGGGCTACAGTTATACTAACTACCACGATAGCACTCATGAGAGATTTGATATGGAAGTCGGTGTATAGGAATATTTTTGTTTTCAGGCAGTTGTATCATGAACTACAGGATTACGACAGCAGAGGTCATGTTGCTGATCGTTTGATAGCGTCTCCATACTCGGACGCCCTACAGAGTCCAGTTCGTGCTGTGTCAGGAAACGAATGGTACAGTTCGACTTCAAGAAGACCTCTGCTCAAGTCCATTGGAAAAGTTGTTAGGGGTGTTATTTATAGAAGAAGTAACGAAGCAGAGCTTCTTGTTCCAAGTGATGACATTCTATCGGACAATGATAGATTCAGAGAGATTGTGGATACTATGACACCAGGCACACCAGGTACACCTGTTGCTGAGATGTCTTCATCAAGAAACATTGAATTGATTGAACAGTATAAGTATGAAGACAATGAATAAAACATAAAACAATCCAAATCTCGTTCATTTTATTTTTTGAAAGTTCGTTCTAATTTTGCTTTGGTTACAACCCTAAAACATGAAGAGGACAAGGGATGATGATGGAAGTGAGAGTTCAAATAAAAAACAGAAGGAATCGCATACAATCAGCACAGATATACTTGATGAGGATAGCCTAGACGAAAATGAATGTATAGACGATGAATTTGACAAACAGGAGAGGAGGAAAATCCTCAAAGAAGTGTGGGTACAAATATCAACTTCGCTTCGCAAACTGGAAGTTCATGTTCAAGATCGAACCTCCAACAAAAAACCATGGAGCAACGAGGAGTATATACTCAATGTCACGTAATTGTACTGCAAATATGGAATTAACACAAACCAGAAAGATACATAATCTTTGCACTCTCCCAGATTGCCACTACTTTGTAGCAAAGCTTTATAAACATTATTCAGGCTATCTAAGGGAGTACCTGTCCGAAAGGTTGTTACCTCAACTAAAAGACAAGCATAATGAAGACATGCTACAAAACATTGTGTATCAATGGAAAAGCTACCGTGATGTATTTGTTAAATTTTGTTCCAGACTATTCAACTACCTTGTACGTATAACCTACACCTAAAATTGAAATGACCATCAGGACCGGTACTACGTTATTACTGCAAAAAAGAACACATTAAAAACCGAGGGATACAGGCTTTTCAAAGAAATTATATTTGACGGTTTGAAAGTGCAACTAAGGAACATTGTAAGGTCTAAGCTCAAAGAAGATCGAGATTTATCCACAACGTCAACTGTAGATCGTTCATTTTTAAAAGAGACCCTTCTAGTTTGTGAATGATAATAATCAACTCAACTAACCATTATAGTTGTTCCTAGACATGGGCATCACGGAGGATAAAGATTGGTACTATTACAGCAACGACAATACACAGGTATATACTGAAGAGATTGAACCCTACTTGGAATCGGATACCAAACAATACTATCACAACCTGTCCGAATTATGGTTGACCACATGCAGCTTCACAGAGTACTTGGTCAATTCAGAGATCAAAATCAAAGAAGAAGACTTTAGACTCAACAGCATACTTACGCCATCCTACATGAGAAAATTATCAAACATTGTGGACGGAGAGTTACTTGCAGTAAACCAAAAGAAATTACTAGAGATGACAGGATCAGGAGTGGACGCTCTCATTAGGGAGGACAAGGTGCAAGATTTAGCAAGGCTTCACTCTCTCATGAGCAGGATCGAGGATGGATCGGCTCCGATCGCACAAATGTTCCAAGACTTTATCACCAGAGTCGGAAACGAAATACACGAAAAGTACACAAACACGTCCAACAAGGAATTTACTTCCTTCGTCAAATCACTTTTGGATACCTACGTAGTCGAACTCATTCAATTTCACATCAAGATGGATCAATTAGTGACCGGTCCATTCCAAAACAATTCGACTTTTAAAAAAGCACTCACTCAGGGTTTCAAGAACTTTAGTAATTTGAGTTTCAAAAAGAACGAAGCCCACAGCATCAAAACAGCACAATTGTTTGCCTTTTATTGTGACGAGCTGCTGCGTAAGAGAAAAACCGAAAACTTGGATGAAGATTTGGAGAAGGTGGTTCGTTACGTTCAGTTCTTTAGCGATAAAGATATATTCATAGAAGAGTACAGAAAGCAATTAGCAAAAAGACTGCTAGTGAGTGGTTATCAAGATGCGGAGGAAAGAACGATGATCTCGAGACTAAAATGGCATTATCGCGGGAGCGGGGATTTGTACAAGTTGGAAAAAATGTTGTCCGATAAAACGATGGCCACTGATATGAAACAAGAATATGTTGATTATGTGAACCAAAATCATCCTGACCAAATAAATATTGATTTGACTGTTACTGTGTTGACCATGGGAACGTGGCCTATTACTTTGAAGGATTCGTTGCGTGTGCATGGATCTCTTGCAGTTGCCCAGAATTTGTTCAAATCCTTTTATGAAAACAAATATGAACGTAGAGTGTTGCATTGGGCTTATGGACGTAGTACTGTGCAGTTAGATGCCTTGTTTGGTTCATCCAGAAAGACTTTAGAGATTAGCACGCATCAGGCGTGTATTTTGCTTCCTTTTAATGATCAGGAGGAGATTACGATAAGCCAATTGATGGAGGCCACAAGTTTAAATTTTGACTCGGTGAAGAGGACCCTGTCATCTCTTACAAGTAAAAAATATACGTTGTTACAATGTTTGTATCAAGACACATCAGATCAGGTCGTGAAGGAGGATACAAGAGTCAAGGTTAATGATGGGTTCAAACACAAATCTGTAAAAATAAAAATACCAATGACCAGAGCTAGTGAAGAGGATGTCAAAAAGACTGTTGTGAATGTAAACAACGATCGTGTATGGACTCTCGACGGCACGCTAGTTCGCACCATGAAGACTCGCAAAACAATGAATATCCAATTGTTGATCAAGGAAGTTATTGCACAAGTGTCTGATAAATTCCAACCAGATCTAAAACAAATCAAGAAGAGGATTGAGAGCCTAATAGAGCGGGACTATTTGAAGAGATCAGATGATGGTACAAGTGTTGATTATGTTGCATAAATTTTAATTTAAACTTTTTCTTGAGCCTTGAAAGGATTGTTCTTCACTTTACCATCAAATATTTCTTTTTTGTATCTCTGTAGGTGTGGTTGGGCTTCTTGAATTCTCCAGCATTTTCATTTTTTTCGCAATCGAATTGGTGATTGGAAGGCGAGATGGTGATAATGGCAGACTTGAAGCAACACTTGATTGTTCGATTTTGTTATTGATATTTGAGGGTGGTGTGAAGTGAGATGAAAGCTCCCTAACAGATTTTCTTCTTGTATTAGGTTTTTTAATGTCTATTATGGTAGCAGAAGGTAAAGATTCAGACAATACTACGCTGTTACTAGATAAAGTGACTTGTGCAGGTATAACTTCTATGGGGGAGTAGGTTATGCCAGTATTGTGTTCTGTCGTCTCGTCACCTGTTCCTATTGTTATATCTGTGCAAGTAAGGGCATCTGTCTCTACATTGAAAGAGGTGGAATCTACATTCTCTGTTTTCAGGTTATCAAGAGATTTTCGATTGCAACTATTTTTGAGCACTTCGAAATCGTTTGGTTGTATACTTTGTAGTTCATACATTGGTGTCTTAACACTATGATAGTTGGTGTCTTCGTAGTCCCCTATTAGTGCTCTTATGGCATCATCATCTCCTATCAACTGCTCTTTATATTGCTGTCAATACGAACGTCAGAATTCAAAATCATACCCACATCAATGTTGTTGACAGATGACCAGCAACATTGTCCCATTTGGCCAAACGATTTTGTAAAGTTATTTTGACGTGAAAGAACAGGTTCACGTCTAAATAGCGAGTAAATCTCTCTAAGTAGAGGTTCAATTAATTATTTTATTAGTCTGTATTCTGTTGTTTGTTGCTCTAAAAAATTTCTACTTACAAAGAAAGAGTCATTTATTGAGATGCAAAAATGAACAACAGAGCAAGTTTGCCCCTGCTTCCAGCATCTGATGACATCAACAAAAGAAGAATGCAACCCTTAATAATAGTAGTTGCAATTATGTCGATAGCAGTCGTTATCGTCACCGTCTCAATGAGCATCATATTCACAGTCGTCGCAAAGGGCATAGAAATACCAGAACCACCAACAGTAAAGCCTGGAATCGATGGAGATTTACATTTATTGTACGATAAGAGAATAGGGCTTGTAACCAACCCTTCGGGCGTCAATCACGAGTTGGAATCAACAATCGACATTTTATTTCACAGAAAACTACATCCTCGCATCAAATTGAACGCACTTTTCGCTCCAGAACACGGTATTCGTGGAAACTATGGACCTGGCGTTAAATTCGAAGATTACACTGATCCCATCACCAAATTAAACGTCTACTCCCTATACAATAACAACCACACATACGGTCCTTCACACGAACAATTAAAAGACCTGGACATGCTCGTTTTAGATCTACAAGACGTAGGAACGCGCTGTTTCACGTACTTATCCACCATGGTCGAGTGCCTGAAGTCTGCAAAAAACGCGAGCATACCTTTCGTCATCCTTGATCGCAGCAATCCCATCGGAGCGCGCGATAATGACGTACAGGGCCCCGTCCTAGAACATCAACACATTAGTTTCATAGGCATATGGAGCATCCCCATGCAACACGCCATGACCATGGGTGAATTGGCCAGAATGTTTAATCATGAAATGGAAATAAATCACCCCGAACTTTATGTTGTACATATTAAACAAGCAGATCCCACCCAACGTAGTCCTGATAATGTGTCCATATCTCGCAAACCATTAGTGTATGGTAATGCCAGATGGTTGCCTCCAAGTCCAAATCTCCCAACTCACTTGACTTCCATGATCTATCCTGGTGTTGTTTTGTTCGAGGCGACCAATCTTTCTCTTGGCCGCGGCACCTCCACTCCCTTCCAGTTGATAGGCGCGCCGTTTATAGATGGCATCCGATTTGCAGAGAAGGTGAGCGAAAAGTGTTCGGATCAGAGGGTGGCTCATTATTTTGAACACGTGCACTTGATTCCCACTTACTTTACGCCGGATTCAGGTCCCCATCGTGGCAAGCAATGCTATGGCGTGCGCTTGGTCATGACTCACCCGCCAATCTACGAATCTACCAGATCCATTCCGATGGCCGTCGTCTTGCTTCAATCGCTGTTAGAGCTTTATGGAGAGGATCAATTAAATATATCGGCCGACTATATGAACAAATTGGTTGGGACAGATCAATTATTAAAAGATCTGCGAGCAAGGAAACCTGTTCCGGACATTGTGGAATCGTGGTCGAATTGTTTGGAGGAATTCAAAAAGAGACGTTCTAAATACTTGTTGTATTAATTGATCTATTTTACAAATAAACTACTTCTTCCTCTGATTGGTCGACATTGTTGCAGTCATTGTCTTGTTCACAGCACCAGTCTTGACTGTTGGCGCTTTTGTCGTGGCACTTAATGCTGGTTTGGGTGCAATAGGAGCTGGTTGCTGTGTAGCGTTCTTCTGATTTGATTTATTTCCACCAGCCGCTCCAGAACCCTTCTTCAGACCACCGCTTTTCCCTTTACAAGAACGCTCGTGGATCTTTAAGGCATCCTCGTTGAATTTCCTGTCGCATAGAGGACATTGTTTACGACCATCATCCATCGGTATCTCTGGCTCACCAGACCCGTCACCAAAGTGTTCAACCGGTGCTTTGCCTTTTATTGCAATATGTAGTTGTTGGCTCTGCATCTTCCACTTGGGAATCTTCTTTCCCGCTAATTTCTTATCATGGTCGATTTTAGCTTGAGGAGTGACTTCCTGATTGGGTTGTTCCTGGTATTGCTTCATCTCATCAGTTTGACGAATCTTGTGAACGTCAAACTTTTTCCTAACCTTGTTTGGATTACAAATCTTTTCATGCTTCTTAATTCTGTTCTTATCGAATTTGCGTTCACACTTTGAGCAAGCTACAAGAACGATGGGCTCATCTGGTTTCTCTCCTATTAGCTCTTCTTCGAATTTACCTAAAGGATTATTAGTCTGGTCCTCTTCTTCGTCGTCAGAGCGATACACATTCTTCTTTGGAACCATCTTTTGCTCTGATACATCTGCCTCAACCCTCTTTGTGCGTTGCGAGGATTTCAGTGGAGGTTTGCTTCGCTTAGGATAATCCTCTTCCTCTTCTTCCTCCTCTTCTTCCTCCTCTTCTTCTTGTTGCTGACGTCTGTTAAATTTACTTGCGACGCTACTTTTTCTTGGTATAATCTTTACAGGAGGTTGCTCGTCTTCGCTTTCCTCCTTAATTATTCTCTTGGAACTCATAACTTGTTTTGTACGTGATTGAGAGCGATGGTGAGGCTCTTCCTCTTCTTGGTCAGAAGTAGGATCAGATTTCTTTCTTGTAATTCTGCTCTTGGGTTGCCTTGAGTACTCTTCCTCCTCTTGATCGGAGGCTGGAGGTGATTTTTTGCGCTCGAATTTAGACTTGGTAGGCTTTGAATTGTAATTCTCATCATCCTGGTCATATGCTGGCGCCTTTTTCGCAACGGAGCTCTTTTTTGGAGGCTCAGCACGGGGATTGTGATCATCGTTTTGGAAATTAAGAACACGGCTCGAAAGTTTGCTATTTTGAACAGGTTTTTTCGGAGGTGTCTTCTTAGGTTGTTCCAGTTCTTCTTCTTCAGATGAGTATCTCATTTTAGCCTTTTTAGGAGCATCAATCTGCTTAACAGCTTCTAACTTTTTTCTTGATACTATTGAAAAAGACTCATCGTCGTCGACATCTTTACTTAATCTACTCTTTGCTATTATTTGCTTCTTAGGTGGAATAGGTGCCTCCTCTTGGTCCTCGTCGTCACTGACTACTTGTCTACGATGTCTACCTATAGCTGAGGACTTTTTGACAGCATGAACTGGTTCTTTTTTAGTATTGCGAGGGCGCTCATCCTCTTCCTCGCTTTCAATTATTTTACTGCTCCTCTTTGGTGGGGGTTGCTTCAAATCTTCTTTTTTCGCAAACCTTGATTGAGGTAGCACCCACTCAGTTGTTGGTTCCTCTTTGGTCTGGGGTATCCGACGCGGTTTTTGTATAACAATGTCTTCTATCTTTGTTTTTAGTACAGGTAGAGTTCTGTTTTGATCAGGGTCCGGACTCGAATCCTCATCTCTATGCTTTGCACTTTGTGTCCTCATTTTTTGCTTGAGAAGAGCTAAATTGTTTACGTTTACATTGTTTCTATTTCCCCGGTATACGGGGGCAGAATGTGATGATTGTCGATTAATGGTTTGTTCATGAAAAGATCTGTTGAAATCTTCGTCGTCTTCTTCATCGTCTTCGTGGTTGTTGTACGTTCGTTTTGAGTGTATTTGTGGTTCTACAGCAGTTCTTTTACTTACTTGGTTGGATGTCTTAGATTTCGGAGAATCGTCGAGGAACATTGGCACTTGCTTTAAAAATGGTTTGTATTGACTATTAAAGACGTAACTTTCGTCAAACATTTTGTTTTCTTGCTGAGGAGGTTTTGAGTTGGAGCTTGCCTTTGGAGCAGAAATCTCCTGCTTTGGATGACTTTTTTGTTGCTGCCAAGGAAGCTGCTGACTAATAGTTTTTACATGCCTATTCTTGTGATTATTTTGCTCAATCAATTGATTCCTAAACTCTTTCAGCGCATGCGGTGGATTTGTTTGATCTTCGCCACTGTCGCTATCACTGTTTGAGTCTACGAGCGGAGCTGATTTAGGAGGCAACCTCTTGCTATTGTTCGAAAGATAGGTGTCAAGAGCGTCCCCATATATTGGTCTCTTTGACATGCGCTTGATCAGTTACAAGGGCGGTTTGATGTATTGGGTTGATCGATCTTTACAAGCAAAACAAAATCATATGACACCCAGTGATGCAAAGACAAAATACCAGAAAACTTTTTATTCAAATGTCAATTATTAATGTTATGTGAGGTCGGATTTTTCTTTAACATTCATCAAATATAATCCAGAGGCCGGAGCAGTCATCACCTTTGAATGACGCTTTTTATCAGCAATTAAATCAGGTATGGAGGAAGGCAACAAATCACCTCTACCAACCGCCATCAGCAAGCCTGCCAAAATTCGTACTTGATTATGAATGAAAGAAGGTGCTTTCACATGAATACGTATTTCTTTGTTCCATTCAGAGCAAGTTATTTCTGGGTTACTGTTACATTCAAGTTCCTCAACTTCGATGGAATTAATTCTGCGTACTACGTGCTCATCGCCATGATATCTTTTCAATCTCTCTGCTCTTCTACATAGTGAGGACAAGTCCATTCGACCACTTGTGAGGTGTGGTAAAATTTCCCTCATTTTTGCAACATCAAGACGTTTTTGTCCCTCTCTAGTGTCCAAGAACCATACTCTATCCATGAGAAGAGGATGTCTGTATGCAGCATCTTCTTTGCTGTGTACTTGAAGTATACGGTACATGTAGTAGCGTTCTACTGCATCTCTCCTCGCATTGTATGTTGCAGGCACCTGATGGACCTCAAGAACTTTAACATAATCGCTACTTTTCAGCGAATTTATCATTCTTTTCATTTGTTCTGGCTCATAGTCCTCTTGCTAAGATTCTTGTTATTTTGATTGTGAGAGCGAAACATACCAGCTCGTTGGTGATACGATGGCGGCGTTGAAAGTCAAAGTGTGCAGTTGTTTTAATGGCATGAACTCCTATGTCTGTTCTAGAAGAACCATGCAATTGTATATCTTGCTTTCCAATCTGCTTTAATGCTTTCTAATGTGTATTCGAATTTAGGACTGTGTGGACATGAAATACCTCAAGAACTGCGCATACAGTATCGCTTTTAATTTCGCCTTGCGTCCATCCATTAAATTTATGCCCCAAGTACGAAAGAACAAGCTTGTACCTCATCTAATTGCTTGTGTAATTGCATGTGTTGTAATAATGGCATTATCTTACAAATGTACAAAAGGTAGACTTGAACATTGCATTTTTGATGAACTGAACTTGATAGCTTTTGTGGAAGACAAGCATTGTTACTGAATAGTCTTATCAGGCTACCGAGCACGAGTTACGCCAAACTAGTTGGGAAAAGCTCAAATGTGAAATCAACGAAAAGCAAGGCCACGATAAATCCACGATCGAACATACCGGATACTTTTAAATCGGATCTAAAGATTTTAAATACTCCGAACAAGGTTCCCAGATCGAATGTAGATCGTACTCCAAATGATGATGTTGTCTCAAATGATAACGTCGACACACAACATGAAACTGTCCAACCCTCCGCCAACACAACAACTAAAAAGCCAAAAGCAAAGAGAAAGAAGGTAAAGATGCCCAAGGGTGTTGGAAATGAAGATGTACTTACGAACGTGATATCCGATTACATTAAAAATGACAATGAATTTACGGTTAAACTTGAGCTTGTAAACAAAGATGAGAAGGACGCGGATCCAGAGTTTGAAGAATTAACAAAAATGTTCCACACCCAAAAACAAAACCTACAACCAACAGAACCAACAAAAGTAGAAAAAAAACAATACGAAAGTCAAAGCAAGTACTTTGCAAACTTTTACACTGGAGAGACACCACAATTAGAAGAATATTTGGACGTTTTGTACAAAGATAAAGCACAAGACCTTGTAGTTTTTGATTTAAAGAAGAAATGCTCCTGGGCGAATTACATGATTGTAGTGACCGGTGCAAGCAGGACGCACATGTTAGCCATGGCAAGACACATTGTTAACATGCTGAAGAGTAGAAAGATTAATGGATTAAAGCCTTCCATCGAAGGAAAAGACAGCGAACTGTGGATGATTGTGGACGGAGGGACGATATGTGTTCAAATCTTTAGTGCAGAAGGTAGAGCCTACTATGACATTGAGAGGAAATGGGCCTTCACAAAGATTGAGGAATATGAGCCGTTGATGCATGTGGACCCTGCTACGATGATTGGCAAGACTTTAGAAACAAACTATGGTAACATTAAATTTGAGCTCATGGATGGCGACGAAGAGGATGCGGATCCATTTAGTGATGAAGATTAAATAAATATTTTGTAATCTTATTCACACGGTTTTCATAGGCCAACTCTGTTTTTTGAAAAATTGTTGAAAATATTTCACAAGCCCTCTACACATAATGGTACGTGAACATTGTATGACCGCATGCTGTTGTACCTTCATATATGATAGCGAAGGCATGCGGTTATGAGAAAAATAATACTTACACTATATAGTCCAAAAGAACTAAGAAGGCAGGAATCGTCGGAAAGTACGGAACCAGATATGGTGCCAACTTAAGAAAGCGTGCCAAGAAGTACGAAATCACAAGGAAGGCTAAGCACTTCTGCCACTTCTGCGGTAAATACGCTTTCAAGAGAACAGCAGTCGGAATCTGGCACTGCTCATCATGCGGAAAGACCCAAGCCGGAGGTGCCTGGTCACTACAGTATGTTTCACATTTCACATAATTGTCTAACTTTTAAAGCACTAACGCTGCCACCACCGTAAGAAGTACCATCCGTCGTCTACGTGAGTTGAGAGAACTTGAATAAATAAATGCCAGAATAACTATTTTAAAAACGTGTTTCAATACAAACCACTTTACATTTATTCTGATGACAGCACATGTGAATATTCTTCGTATCTTATTTGATGAGCACTTGGATCCTCAGCTGCATGCAGAAATTCTCTAATTTCGTCATCATCCATTGGCTCTCCATATGTCTTTAGTAAACGGACGAGGTTCTCTGTCTCTAGGTATCCTTTCTTCTCTTTATCTAAAATCTCAAATGCTTTTGCAATTGTCTCTTCGGTATCTCTCAGCATGAGTTCGTCGTCATAAGTATTTGTCAAGAGTATATTCATCATAACAGGCTCAAACTTCTCAAATGGTATAAAATCGTCACCAAACTAAAGTGTCACAAACGAAAAAAGAAAAGAATACCTCCTCTCTCATTTTCTTTATTTGTCTTTGTGTTGGATTTAAATTCATGTAATGCACACAATGAGCCAATTCACTTTTTGTATTAATTAGACTTGTTGTCAGCGCGACTTACTCCGCGTCAATCATTCCTTCATTTTCATATAGATTGAATGATTCCCTAATCTTAGTTTGGAGCTCCTCCGCTTTACTGGTTAGTCCTGGTTTATCGGCAGCTGTGCCTGGTTTGCTCATATTGATTACAGTTCGGTTGCCCAAGAACTCATATGATACTAGATGGGGGCAGGGGGTTCCACTGGCGCTGTTTTAACTGATAAAAGTAAACAGGCGGCATTGACTGCTAGTGGAGCATGGCTTGGAAATTATCAGAGACCACTCATACCATTAAATAACGATGAAGAGTTCAAAGTAAAGAAGAACCCATTCTTCATGGTTAAGATTACCAAAGTACAAAAACATAAAAAGAATGACAAATCAGCAACCATAGGTGCAGTATCTATATGCCTCGAAACGGACATTATGGAGTATTGTTCGATATCTATATATAAGCAGACGGAGGAAGGACAGTTTACATCATTTGCTTCTACACCGATGGCACCTCCTATAAAAATAGATGAAGATACAGGAGAAGAATATGAAGCTATTTTGACAGAAAAAGAAATGATAATTAACAACAATACTAGAAGAACTTTTATCGCGGAAGGAAAAATGAAGATCAAAGAATCAGAATCTTATTGCGTTTATCTAGTAAATAAGGAGAGTCTCGAATCAGATTATAAAGTTACTATAAACAATCTTGGTGTTTATCATGAGCTCACCATCATGACACCAAAATTATTCAATTGTGGTCTTTTTGGTTTAGATGATGTTCCTTTTCATTTGAAAATGTCAGGTTCTTGGAGAAAATTTTCTTGCTACGGAGGATGTCCCACTGACAAACAGAACGCAAATTGGATGTTGTATAATCCTGGATTTAAGATTCAGGTCCCTAGCTCAACTAGAATCATACTAAAGCTCCATAAAACTGAATATGATCAAGAAGTACTTGTGGACCAAGGTGAAACAGCAGATTTTTTAACTGGATTTGTTGTGATAAAATGTAAGCAAGAGGACGTTGATAGTAATTATAATATAAATGATGTCGAGGATAGGTGTCACGCACATACAATGTTTCCTTTACAGACCTATAACAGCTCTGACGAGCTAAGATGCTTTCTTGTTGAAGGTAGCTATATGATTATGTGTTGTACAAGCCGGGCTTTATGTGTTGGTAACTTTAGCTTATCCATAAAGAGTGATTCAGAAGAGATGCAGTGCAGAGACTTAGTTCCAAAGACAATAATTAATGTAGCAAAATCAACATGGATGGGCGAGCCAGTCATCAGAAAGCATCGGAAACTTAAATTTCAGTTTCCAATTTTTTATGTAGCAGTATGCGAAGACACCTATGGTATATTCGTAATGAGTATTTGTAATGACCAAATTGATAACAACAATGATATAGAGGTTAGTGGCTGCTTTGAAACGTTTGAGAATGAGATGCCTACAAGTAAAAGCGATTTTACAATTACAAAATCTACAAACCCTGTCGATGGGCAAGTAACGAGCTTTACATTTGAAAAGCATTTGAAAAAAGGAGTAGAATATAAAATTGTAGCGACTAGATCAAGCATAAAAACGTTGAACGACAGAGATGTAATGTTCCAGATTACTATTGAAACGCTTTTAAATTCAGGCATTAAGGTGACTCCAGGAGAAGAGAATGCACATTTTGGATTCAGAAGTATCCAAGATTTAAATAGAAGAGCACCCGATGATCCTGGTTCAAAGATCAAAGGTGGATGGAATCATTTTAATACTCCTGGAGCTTCTCTCCCACGAGTGCACCATGCACCTCAATTTCTAGCAAGGGTAGAAAGAGGAGAGTCGCACGGGACTTGTGCAAGAATTTACTCCGAGTTATCAAGGATAGGCGATAGATGGCAACCCATGAGAATGTATATAATAGACGCCAAAAACTATAACATCAAAGAGGATGTACGTATTCCAATAACGTCACTGGAGAACATACCCTTGATGTTCAAATCAGAGGAATCAAATGGAAAACAAGCCAGCATTAATCTCACCGTTGATTCTGATTATAGCTGGGGCGACAGTGAGTTCCGGTACTTTATCATTATACCGTACCCACTGACCGAAGGAAGAATAGGAGAGTTTGAGATTCTAGTAAAATGCAAAGACGAACCACCAATCTACGATAGAAGAGTGGAACTGATTCAACTTCCAGAACATTGCTACGAACATACGGCAACATTCAAGGGATCGTGGGTCAAGGGATGTTCGGGAGGAAATGTAGGAGATGATTTATTCCCTTACAATCCATGCTACGAAATTATAGCATCACATCCAGACACACACGTCTTGTGCATTCTAAGCGACATTGTACCAAAAAATGTCGACACGGAACCAGACCAACTCAAACCAAGGGTGGCCATGTTTTTATTCAACAGCACCGGTGGCGAAGTACTTTCGGAAAGAATCCTGCGCAAGCGATCCAATTGGAGCAGCAATCATGATTCCATCCTATCCACAGTCATGTCGCCAAAAGTAACCAAAAGAAAAACAAAGGTCGCCACGTGCCTATTGGTATGCTCCACATTTCAAGAGGGCATGGAGGCCCATTTCAATCTCACCATACACTCCACAAAACAAATACAAACAAGAGCAACATTACACACATGAAATATATTTTTATTGTAACATGTCAGCCTCCAACAAATCAATCAGAGCAGGCAAGTACTTGATCAAAGCCTCCGGTTCGTTCAACAAACCCACCACATCCCTGCTCAACATGCTATTTCTGCCAATAAATCTCCTCGCCAATTGATAAAACACCGACCTCTTCAACACTTGTACCAAATGTTCCTCGTCCATTTGATCGTCCGATGCATCTCCTTGTTCGTCTTCCAATCTCAATTCCAAACTACTAACCAACGCAGCCTTGTAGATGCAAACCAAATCGTTCGAATCTAATTCGTCGTGCCAATCGTCATAAATGCTCATCGCACATGCTAATCTACAATATAGAATGGCTTGTAACTGTTGCGTCATTTCTTGACTATCGGATGCATAGTCGATCAAATCTTGTAATTGATTCGCGTTGATTTCGTGTTGCACCAATGCAATGATTTGATTGGGCAGCAATGGTTTCTGCGACATGGTTTGATTGGTGCTGGATGCCGCTGGCGATTGATCCAACCAACTGCTCCTGAACGCATCCAACGAATACTTGGTGCTCAATAATTTCTGCATCTTGTAAGTATTGAGCAATAACGTATGATCCACATTCGACGATTCGTCATCGTCTTGAATCAAATTGGACAATTTGAACATGCTCAATCGAACGACGCGATCCCTCAGGTGATTGGTGCCCAGTGCCATGTTCATCAGAGAATTCTTCATTTGCAAAATGTATTCTCGATCGAAGCGATCGTGATCGTCTCGTAAATGTTTGGACGCATGAATCCATGCTAATTGATCCTTGTGACGAATCACTCGATTGATCAAATGTGGAAATTGTTGATTCCATTTGGGATGAGTTAGCAATGTGGTGGCCCATCCTTGATCGACGTATCGTTGGAACACCTTGATGACGAACGAATCGTCGTGATGGCCGGAATACTTGTTGATTAGTTTTTGTAACGTTCGTGCTTGTTTGGTGTGTGGAGATGGACACGTCACCAACATGTCGATCAGCGAATCGAATCGAAAATGTCGATCGGCACATGCGACGGCATGATCTGGACTCAAATGGTGCAAATGTAAAAGTAATTGGTTCGACACGATGGGCGACGCGTGATGGAATTCCAACAAGAAATCGACCATGGTGCTTATTTGTTGAACGGTGGCGTCGTCGTCGCAGTGTTGTCGCGATGGATTGCTGCAAGCGATCGAAATTTGATTCGCCATCAGATCCATCACGTGCAAATCGATGCTGATCGGTTTGAAATGATCAGAATCGAATTCGTTCAGATCCACGTGGTACTCTCGTGCGCTCTTGATGCACGTCACGTATAATAAATTACACAATAAAGTGGTCACGTCCCTTTCGTCTCCATGGAATTGATCGTTTCGTTCCTCTTCTAATTGTGATTCTTGTAATGCATGCAAGTGATCGAACAATTGATAAACGAGACTCGATTTGGAATAAAAGTTCTCGGTGTTGATGATATCTTCTGCTCTCTTTGCTTCGCAGATTTTTAAGAGCGATGCGTTCAATGTTCTCATTTTTAATTTGTATAATTTGTGGTCCTTGGAGTGAGTCGGATGGATTCTGGTTTGTGTTTTGAATTGATTTTGTAATTCTCTCAAATGAATGCAAAAGTTGACGAGCTCGCCGTCGCTGATGATTTGTGATTGTTTCAATGTTGGCAATCGATCGAACGTTCCACAGCGGACCAACGATTGGAGTAGATTGGCGTGCGTTCTTTGCTTCTTTCGGAGTTCTTGCGTGATGAGCGTCGGTACTTTTGGATCCAAATCATCGACGAGTTGAATGATTCGTTGATTTTCTTCATCTTCGGGCATGTCTTGAATGGAAAGCCATTGGTAGGAATTACTTGGTTTTTGATCAATGATGTAACGACTTGCTAACGTGATGCTTTCTGGATGGTAGTCAATATTGTGGAATGTACCTAGCCTCGCACGCGTTACGATCTCTGATGCTTGCGATCTGAAAAAGTGTTGTCGATCGGGCGCAATTGGTTCTTGACTGGTAGTGATGGTGTGGGTGGGTTGGTTGTTTTGGCTCGTGTTGATGACCAGGAATGTGGACCCTTGATTGTCGATTAGATAAAAGCGATCATCGTGTGTAATGTTTGCGCACTTGATTGGCGTGTCGAATGTGTGTTGTGTTTGTTTGGGATTGATTCTGCTTATGGTATGTAGCTGATCGTTATTTAAAAGTACTTGTATGGTTTCTTCGTTGGTGCTGAATAATGTTCCTTGGTAGCCTAATTGTGTGGCCTTGTCTATTAGGATGGGATCGTTGTGTTTGATCTCATGTGCTTCGGTGACTTCTAGTGAGTGGACAACATTATAAACCTTAACGTCTTGGTAGGATAAAAGTATTTCCATGTAGTGCTCTCCGTTGATTGGACACGACAGGTCAAGAATGTTCACATCAACCTCATCACCTAGTTCAAGTAATTCCTTGATGTTGCTCAATATGGGTATAACGTGTATGACTTGTTTTGTCTTGAGAGAGTATGCTACAATGTGTATGTTTGTGAGGGTGTAGATTGTGTCCTCCACAAATTGTACAGCGATCATGTATTCTTCAAGGTAATCTGACGTCAAGTGCTTCTTTTCTACTTTCCGCTTAAACCAAGGCAACCACGAAAACAATGAAGTTTCGTTCGTTGTTGTTTCGCTGTAATCAATGATTGGAGTGTTCAAGGGACCAAATAAATGTAACTCATTACCAGCGTGTCTTAATAACTCTATTTGATTTCCCTTATTTGTGCTCACGATTAATAAACCCTTTTAAAGTGTTACAATGGAAGAATTGAAGGTACTTACTCTTTCGGTTGGGTGTTCAACTAGAAATTCAAAATAGGTTTCCTGATCGTCAACTAGTGCAATGACGGATTCAGTAAAAGTATCTTCGTATTCAATGTCCTCCCAATGTCTATATACACCATTTGACGCCACTACAAGTAAGCTCAAAGTGCTGCTGTTTTCGTGTGGTTTGATTATGGACGTCATGAATGGTTTGCCAAGGTCTGATAAGGGTGCCTCGAAAAGATAAACTTTATTTGGAGAGCGAATATCGAAAATGTGAAGATCTTTGCCACACGACTTGGAAACCAGTCCATGCTTATCTATTTTGAACGACTGTAGGTCTTTTGTACGAGATCCATTTAATGAGGGGAATAGTGATACGCTACCAATCTTCTCTATTGTTTGGTAGTCCTCCGTTACGGAGTCATACGATAACCTTTTACGCTTTGTACTTGGGCTATCCAAATTCATATCGCTTGAACTTTGCACACGAACCATTCTCTCTATGAGGTCCTTGAACAGCAATGTGTAACCTTTGGTTGGGTTCGTTACAAAAACAAAATTGGATGAGCTTAATTTTTGTTCAGGTGGGTCAATGTGGGAATCAAGTCGGTCATGAGTTTTGGAAAATTGCTGGAAAAGAGTTTGTATAACTTTTAAAATGATCTAAACGAATACTAGGAGATCACAAAAGAACTCTGGTTTTCAGGGTGGGCTATTTCATGGCAATGGATACGCCAGGTGTATTATGATAGATAGCGAGCCAAAGGTGATTCAAAGAATAATTGGAGAAAACAATGAGCTGTATAACATTAGCAACGTTAGATTTTCCCAAAGTGGCTGTGGAAACAACTGGGCTCTCGGATATAACTTCAGCGGAAATAGTAAGGGTATGACGGATCGATGTGCACCTGAAGGATACGGAAAAGACATGCTCCTACAAGATGCAATGGAGCTTCTTGAAAGAGAGCTAGAAAGCTGTGATTATGCAAAAGCATGTGTGGTTATTCATTCTCTAAGCGGAGGCACCGGTTCAGGGCTTGGATCTCGCTTGATAGAAGAAATAAGAAACAAGCATCCTACCATGTATATTATCTCAATCTGCGTGGCTCCTTTTGCCCACGGAGATACTCCAATGCAGCATTATAATTGTTTACTCAGTTTATCTCACATACAAAGCTTTTGTGATGCAGTGTTTATGTTTCAAAATGATGACATACTAAGAGCTATAAACAGAGCTACCACTAAAGCTGGACACACTACTTTGCAAACTAGTCACTATTCAACTACAGACATTAACAAATACATTGCATCTTGCATGGCTAACATATTTTTTCCTGTACAGAAGTATGTTGTTTATTAATTAAATAATCTAATCACATAAAGTGACAAAGGAGTATGGTCTGAATTTGACTGTTTCAAATTCATAAGAAATTTGTGCCCTTCATTTGAAACAAAGTTTTTAGAAATCAATACGAATGCTATTTTGGAGAGCAGTGCTGGAAAATTTTCTTCATGGCAGTATATCGCTGATGATTTTGCAAAGCACATTCCTGTCTTTATGTTAGAGGATAATATTCCCTGCAAGAGCATCTCTACAAAGATCATGGTCAGGGGAGGATTTCAAACAATCCATGACTACAGTATTGTGAAGAAGGCTTTGCTTAATAAAGCTTTTGCTCCTGTCGAATGGCTATTGTATGCTCCCAATCAAGAGGAGTATTTGACTTTTGATGTATCGCATGCTCCTGCTTTACCTGGTCACAGAATCTCAAACTCACTAACAACATGCTCAAACAGAAGTTATATCGTGAGTTTACTTAATCATATTTTAAGTAGAGCGCACGTGATGATGGAGAGTAAGGCATATCTGCATTGGTACGGTAGGCATGGAGTAGAGGAGAGCATGTTTGATGAATGTTTTGCAACTGTACAGAAGGTTATCGACGATTATGTTCTATTGTACCAACCATAGAATAAATTTTGTTTGATCTTATTGAACCTTGATTGAAATTTGAATTGATATTCAAGTTGATTTCACATTCAACGAGAGAGTTGATTTCACAACGTTAAATTGAACCATTTTAAATATTCAATTAACACAGTCTCAAAAAACAAAGAACAATGGCAAGGAACAAGGGAGCAGCAAAGAAGGCAAAAGTACAACAAGAAGTCAAACAACCTAAGCTATCACAAGAGGAGTTGTTAGGAAAAGCCTCCGATGCTCAAGAAGACGTTGATGTTTTGTTGGCTGAGCAAGATGCCGAAGTCGAAGAAGCAGAACAAAAAATCAAGGCCAAATATGCCCCAAAGATCCAAGAGAAGCTCAAACAACGTGCTGAGTTCACCTCAGGCATTGATCAATTCTGGGTCCGTATTCTTGCAGATAACGATGTTATCGCTGACTGCATGAGCCCAAGCGATTTGGAGGTCTTCACACACTGCACTGATATCAGCTCAACTGAGTCAGTCACAGCAGAAGGCGTCACAACCATCAAGGTTACCTTCAAGTTCAAGAGCAACGAGTTCTTCACAAACACTGAGTTGACAAAGACTGTAACAATCAAACCAATGACCGAGGAAGACTTGGAAGAGTCAGGTGAGGACGATGAGGAATTCATGGCACCATCCGTTGAGACCGAGCAATCAGGAATCAACTGGAAGGCTGGCAAGAAGTTGACCGTCGAACTCCCAGAAAATGAAGATGAAGAACCCAAGGTCGGTGATAAGCGCTCTGCTGACGAGGCTGATCTAGATGATGAAGGCCAATCCTTCTTCAGTTTCTTCGAAGAGGAGACAAGCATCGATGAAGATATCATTGGAGAGCTAACACAAACTATCATACCCACCGCAGTCAACATTTTCCTAGAGCCAAGCGATGATGATGATGATCTTGACAGCGAAGATGGTGAGGATGGTCACGTACACGACGAGAACTGCGACCACGGTGACGAGGAAGAAGAGAGCGAAGAAGAGACACCAGCAGCACTACCAGTCGAAGAACCAAAGCCATCAAAGAAGGCCGCTAAGGCTGCCAAAGCCGCTGCCACACCAGCCGCCAAGGTAGAAGAGACACCAGCACCAGCACAAGCCGGTGGTAAGAAAAACAAGAAGAACAAGAAGAATGGTGCCGAGAACACACCAGCAAAGGTAGAAGCCCCAAAGGCCGAACAAAAGCCAAAACAACAACAACAACAACAAAAGAAGCCACAACAAAACCAACAACAAAACAAAGGTGGCAAAGGAAACAACAAGAAGAATAAGAAAAAGAACTAAATTATAAATATTTTTTTATTGTAGAGGATGCTTTGCTGGTGTTCCATCACTGTTTGTTATTGTCACAGTCTGTGCAGTTGGTTGTTGTGCTTCTTCTTCCTTTGTTGGTGGTACTGAGTGAGTACCAAGAACATCTTCAAATACGAATTGAAATTCTAGAGCATCTCTAACAAGTTTCAATCGTGCGATAGACATCAAGAGTGTGTCTGGATTGAATTTTTCAGTTTCATAACCCATCGGTGTCAGTTCAGAGATGATTGAATTTAATGCTTTAGCCATCTTTAATTCCTTGGCAATGTAATTGTTATCGGCTTCTTGAACTAACTGTGTGTGGTTCACCGTCTTCTTGGGCTTGGATATCTTCTTCACGGATGGTGTGTGATTTCCAATGTTATTGAGGCCATCCTTTATGTTATCCTTAAAAGAGCTGAACAAAGCACTCGCACTTCCAGAGTGATGGTTATGTAAAGTGGATGATGATCTACGAAGGTGATTAAAAGTACACAAAAGACAATTACGCTTTGGAGAGTGGGAAAACCGAAGGAGTTGTTTTCTTTTCCGAAACAACCAATTTCTTCTCTAATGTAGAATTGGTTGTAGTATGTTCAGGTGTGGAGTTTGATTTTTTGTATGGGTTTTTTCTGGACTCTAACGCTCTTTCAACAAACACGTGTGGATCTTCTACGGGTGGATATTTCATGAGTCTGCGAAGCACGTGGCTGTAATCATCAACGAGCACTAATTCGAATAAGAGCAATTGAACATTTTTCGCTTACGTTGTTGTCTAATGTAAATTAACATGTTGATGGCAATGTGTTCCACAAGATCCAAATTAAAGGTTTCATCGTCATACGCTCCACTGTCAGCAAAGATTCCATCCCAAATCACCATTGCATCCTCGATGTGAAATTCTCTTCCGAACAATAGACGAATCCAACGCCTATATAGTTGAGTCGAATAATGTTTTGAAACTACTTACAATCCATAGATCTGAGGCTCAATGTTTAATTCTTTCAAATGCTTGCATAGTTCGGGATCTTGATAATTAAGCAGTAGGGATTGAATACGGTGACATATTTGATGAATTGGTGTTTTCTATCAATTGTTGGAGTCAAAGTTAATGGAAGGTACTTACGACGGTTGGATCCTCTTCGGGATCATTCTTTGCCTTCTTGGGGGTGTTGACAATCAAAAAGAACTCCTTCATCTTCTTCATTAGTCTTTCGAAAAGCATGAAGGCGTCATGCTCCAAGTATTTCTTGTCGAACAAAAGAGATAATGTCTTTTGCACATCGTTTGTAGCGTTTAAGCTTGCATCTCTCGCATCTCTGTACAAGACAAGAACGATGGGTGCCAATAACTCGTGCATGCCTTGTCTGTAGCTGGTCTCTTCATTCTCCCTTGCCCAAACGAACAAAATCTAACTGTTAACGTCAGCACAAGTCGATAGTTACTCTTTGCATGTACGCTTGAACATCATCCTTTCTAAAGAATGCATGCTCAGGATATAGTCTTTCAAGATCCTGTGTTATCAGCTTGTTTAGTTCGGTATTTTGAAAAAACTGTGTCCATGGGTTCTAATGTTTTTGGGTTACAAATTGAGTAGTGTGAATGTTTACCGAGGTATTTTGACTAAGGGGGTTGAAAACATTGACGTCCTGAGCTTCAAGCTTATGAGGGTCAATGGTATGTTTTTCTATAAGCACATCATATCTACTTCTAGAGGATTGGATTGAAGACCAATCAGCAGAGGAGCATAGTCCAAAAAACACCTTCCAATAAACTGATCTTATATGAGAAGTTCGTAGTTCTCCACAGAATGCTTTTGAGGTAATAAGTGGCAATGAATTTTGCACCTTGAAAATGTTTTCAAATTCAGCCCTAAAAGTTAATACCAACCCAATCCAATCAAAAAAGCTCACTCTTGTTCCTCAGGAGTACCTCCCACAGTTCTCAAATCAATCAGGCTCACCGAATCCTCATCATAATTATCTGTCATGATTGTACAAACGATTTTTGAATTGTAAAAGAAAAAAGCATTACAAAAAACAAATCTTTATTTTTTACCAAGTGCATATAACTGTTGCAAAAATTCCTCACCCGTCACAACATCAGTACATCCATATGTAAAATGATGACCCTTGGTTCCAAAATGATCATCGCTCCTACTACGTTGCTGAGAAAAGAATTCTCCCAAATTCTGATACTCCTTGTAATTTCCACCACCAACCACAAATACAATCACATCGTTAAACGTATGAGAACCGCCGGATCCAATTCCGCTCTGCGCTCCGTTATTATCGTTCTTCATCACTCTGACTTGAGATTGAGATGGTAACATTTTTGGATCGGTGATGACGAATTGTTCGGATGCCATCAACTTGTTGGGTCTATTGTTGACGATGGCATCGACGATACGCGTGAGTGGTAATTGGAAATTTCGATCGTTCAAAATGTTGATGCTCTGAATTCCCTGAGCAATCTCTCCGATCAACGATCCACCAAAGCTCATGGCCAAATTAGCAAAGCTACCGGTGGTGGATGATTGCGTTGGTAGTGCGTTGCTCGACGATACTCTCTGCATGCCAGCTGCTCCACTACTGGCCAAAGTATGCATTGCATTCATCCTTCTCAAGAATTCCAATTCTGGTAATTTCTGAACGGCTTGATCATTGTTGTTCGTTGATTGTTCGTTATCGGTGGTGGTGGCTGGGACTGGATTGCTCAATACGTGTCTGGCCTGTGCTAATTGTGCCTCGTATGGTTCCAACTCAATCTTGTTCCAATCGCTCTTTTGTAATTGACAAAGGTAACAAATCAACAACAATCTAATCTTGTCCTCTAATGTTCCCTTTTCATTCTCGTTTGCATCCAATAAGCTCAGCAGGACCTGCTTATCGAATTTCTCTGCCTTGATGAGACCCTCCTCGATGCTCACGAATTCGTCCAATTTGCGCGCTCTTACTTCCTTTAATATGGCCACGGTAATGTCGAAATGCATGTTGACTCTTTTGCGTTCTTCGCTCAATTTGAACACTTGTTGCATCATGTCCTTGTTAATGTTCATTTTTGATTGTTGTGCTTCGTCGAAATCACTCGCATCGAGTCCAGCCTTCTTGTTGAATTCGTCCATTGCGCTCTTTAGTTTGTTGAGTTCTTCTGGAATGGTCACGCTGATCCTGCTGAATTGTTCCGTTGCATTCTTGTTCCAAATGTCATCTTCGAAATCAATGTTGTACTCCACGTCTTCTCCTTTGACTGGTACTTTGACCTTGTTTAGTTTCATGTTGAAAATGTCGTGCACCATGGGTCTGTAGTTCCATTGATGTTGTAGGCACACATTGTAGTCGACGCTGCGATCTACAATGATTGCAATGGGCCTTCTGTTCTTGTCGCTCAGACCTTGTTGGTGATGTGCGTGATTTGTGATCTTGCTCTTTTGTGCATCGCGTAATCGTTTCTCTACTCTCTCTGCTACCATTGCTGCTGGACCTGATCCTCTTGCGAATGCTAGTAATGGAGTGGCGCCCATGGTTAACGCTACGCTTGATATTCCGCTTGCGATGGAATCTAATTGATCCTTGATGGCATCATCGGACTGCGTTTCATCATGAAGTTGGAATAGAGATCGCTCTAGTCCTAACGAAAAGAAATCTCTCTCTACACAATGGAAGTTTAGATATTGGTCGAAGACTTTGTTGATTTTATGTGCGCTGTCGCTGTTGACCAGAAGCGTGGCCATTTCATCTAGTAACTCTCTCTTGTAGTTGCTGCCACAAAAGTTGATGTATGCACTTTCGTATAAATCATTTTCGCAATCCTACTCATTATTGACGCGTTGTGAATGTTTATACTAACCTTGCAAATCTTTTCAACATTCTCCTTGGTGGGCTTTACAAAATATATTGCAGGAGCGTCTTGTATGGGTTGTCTTTTGTGGTCAATGTTCATGAAAAGTGTGACGCCCATTGATCTGAGATCTCCTTCCTTGAATAGAGGACCCAAAACATCAAAGCAGAATTGGTCCATGATCAAGACCTTCCATTTTTGTACTTTCTTCTCTGTTAATATATGTCCAAGTTCATTTGCTGTGGTGACGTGTTCGTTTTGTGATTTTCTTCTTGTCTTCTTTGTAACAGCCGTGTCCTCCTCTTCTTTGCCTATTCGTTCTATACTCAGCATCCATTCGGCCGCGACTAGAATTTTAGAAATTAATGTCAAATACTCTTACGCTTCTGGTTCTCCATAAGCGTGGACTGGGATGTCTCATTCTTCATGTTTGTTGGTTGACTTGGACACGATGTTTGCAAACTTACCACCTCATTGTACTCAGTGGTTACAAGGAGCTCACAAGAAAAAATTTAGGACCACTGAGTACAATGAGGTGGTGGGGATTGAAGCTCAAAAAAAGAAGAAAGTATAGAGTGAGATTTTCATTTTAGTAGAAGGAAAATGCGTAATTTAATAATGTTTATTCTTCGGTACAATCCAACTCGTATATAGGTTTAATGTCTAACCAATCCTTTTCTAATATCTCTAAATCCTTAATGTGACCAGTTGCCAGTTCATACACCCAAGCATGGACGTGTACATTGAATCCCTTCTCCCATGCTTGCTGTACAATTCTTGTTTTGCATACATTCAGGGCCTGCTCTCTTACATTGAGCTCCACCAATCGTCTCCAACGCTGTTCAGGGTCATCAATTGAATTTAACTCGTCCCAGTGAAGTCTTGTTAGTGTTGGTAATCGAACAATGATTAAACAAACCTCTGCACATCTTTAATGTTTCTAAGCCACTTGTCTATTAGACCATGAGGTTGATGCTCCATACTCGCTTTTACACCTAGTAGTGAATCAGTATAAAAAACTATAATTGGTTAATCTACTCACCCCCACAACCATAATGCCCCATTACAATCACATGCTTTACTTTTAATACTTCAATAGCGTACTGCAGAACAGACATTATGTTGTTGTCAGTATTAACTACCAAATTTGCTACGTTTCTATGAATGAAAATCTCACCAGGGTTCGTGTTAGTAAGCTGATCAGGGGGTACGCGAGAATCGGAGCATCCAATCAAAACATATTTAGGAGTTTGAGTATTAACAAGTCTTGTGAAGTATTCTGGATCCTCTTTGGTCTTGCGAGCAACAAAATCCCTATTGCCTGTGAATAATTTCTTATAATCATGGAAATCTTCATCGATCTCAGCGAGATTGTTGCTTGATAAGTGTCTTGATTTTTTAAAGTTGTACGGGTTTGGTTGCAAACCAGCGTTGTAGTCTTCGGCAAGATCCAACATATCAACGATCTTCTCGCCATCAATTATTGTATCATACTTTTCGTGCTTTGGTAGGATTGTTGGGTATTTCTTTGCACCGTTGTCTGACATTTTCGGTGATCCAAAAATAAGTTTATTCTTTATCGAGAGGCAGAAATCATATTTTTAAAAATAAAATTTATTCATCCATTTCATCATACGAACGATCAATAGCACCTACACACAGCTTCAACAACCAGAGCTCAGGCGTCAAGTTCACTCCTTTTCTTCTGAACTCCTCCGCTTCATACTCATAGTAAGATGTACAATCGATCATATTACCCACAACAGGATCAACATCTAAACTGGCCAAAAAGTTTTGAGCCTTCATATCCTTTCCTACTTGTGCTATTTGAATTGCAAATGCTCCCGCTCCATAAGTGCTTGCAAGTTGTTGTTTAGTGCGTTGAATAACTTGTCTCAGTTGATCAGGCGCCTCTCCGCTTGGCTCTCCGTCTGTTATGATCACACACATTACAGGCTTTTGTAGATTTCCACTCACGAATGGACGAATGATCTTGTTTTCTAATTGTAAACCTAACTGCGTGATGCCACCAAAGCGTATTTGAGATACCAATTGTTGAGCCTGTGCGGGATTTGTAATGCCATCACTTCCAATGTCACTATTTATAAAACGAACTGAAATGCCGTCATCATCAAAGTGGGTAACTACGCTGGAGACTTTCGAAAGAATGACCTTCAAATCTTCAATTCTTTCTCCTTGCTCCTCAAACTCCATGGATCCAGAATCGTCACATAGGAATATGGTGTCATATAGTGCAAGTGGTGCTAGGTCATAGGCAAGTTCTTTAGAAATCCTCCACTGAGCTGCAATTTCAGCGAAATTAACATTTTGTAGTCTTTGTAGTACGTGTTGAATGCCGTTGCCGTAAAATCTGTGTAAACCGTTTTGTTGAATGATTGTCTGGAGTTTGTTAGCTAGGAAGTTGTTGTCATTAAGTCCACTGTTAACATTTTGAGGCATGCTATTGTATGTTGAGATTGGCACTTGAGGCATTGATTGTTGTTGCGAATATTGACTCTGGGCCACACTTCCTTGTCCAAGTTGTTGTGAATTCAACTGCTGCTGATGACCATACTGTTGCTGTCCATGCAGTTGGTTGTTTTGTTGACCGTATTGTGTCTGCTGTCCATAGTTTTGAGGTGTGTGCTGTATGGTTTGTTGAGGAATTGCTTGCTGTGTCTGCTGTCCGTAGCTTTGCGGTTGTTGAGATAATCCTTGTTGCCCAAAGTTTTGTTGGGGAATTTGTTGTTGCGAATATTGATTTTGGGCCACGCCTGCCTGTCCGTATTGTTGTGAATGCAGATCGCCTTGTGAGGAGTATTGATTTAGCCCTTGTTGTGATGTTTGCCCCATCTGCTGCATTTGAGAAGGTGCATATTGAGATTGAGTCGGCACTCCTTGTTGGATAGTCTGTTGGTTGAGTTGCTGTTGGGGAAGTTGCTGAGTTGGTTGTGGTGCAAATCCTTGCTGGCCTCCTTGCGAGGCATTCATTGCTGCGTCGTTTCTGATCTTCGATGCCAAACCCATTGTTTATGTTTTCTTTCTTTTGTTATTACTGTTTGATTGATCTGTTGTTTTAAATATTTCTTCTAATTATAGACTGTCTTTCATAGATAGACTATAATTATATATGTTCCCTACACGTATAGTGATAGATAGTACGTTATCTTAGCCATAAAAACTTGAGACCTTGCTTCACTGGTAAACATTGAAATAACTTGTTCCGATTGTAAAATTAACAATTTATCGCTTACAAAAACTTTTGATGGATATGAGACAGAAGCTATTCATTAGTTTTCACGGTGAAAGTTAGATAGGGGATAACATTTTATTGAGGAACACGATAGAAGTGTATACAAAAAATAATGAAACCAATACGAAGAATACGAAGAGAATCAATTGCACAAACATGATACAAGGTTGAGACATCAACAGGAGCCACACAGCATCGAACGTAGTCCATCCTAGCTTAAAAGATTCACAACTCTCAATTAAGAGGATGATAGAATATCCAACAATGTTTACTGAATCAATTCTATTCAACGGTTTTTTCAAACATTGTACCTTTAAGTCCCACGCTGGCTCATGGGTATGAAAATGAGAAAAGGGTCAAAGCCTTTGAGAAATGCAGATCTGGATGAATATGACTGCGAGGATGAACCAATTGGTGAAAAAGAATTATAAAGACCGCGAGAGGGAAACAGTTAATTCTCACTACTATATATTTTTCAGGACAATTTAAAAAATCCCTAACAACAATGTAACATAATTGCTTGATATCAACAAGACAAGACATCACGTAGGTTTGGGGGTGGATCTTTTCTTGCTCATGTAGCAATTGCATTAAAATAAATCTAAGCAACGATCGAGTGTTTAATTATTGTTTGTTTAGGTTTATAATGTGTTTGTTTTGATTCATACTGTAGAAGAGATTCGTACATTATCAATATCCCAAAAATACTCTATTACAAAAGCACAGAATCCAAATCATCAAAGCGCATGACTACACCACAGGATCGCCTAAACCGCTATCGGAAGACAGAGAAAATAGGAGAAGGAACATATGGAAGTATGTTTTTATTAGTGTGAAATTTGTTGACAGCAAGGAAGTTGTGTATAAGGCTGTGGATGAAAGCACAGGTATCAACGTTGCATTGAAGGTGGGTTCAGAGTATTTTACTAAAACTACCCATTAGAAATTTAGGTTAGATGCAGATGAAAACCAAGGCATTCTTCCAACAACACTCAGAGAAATATCATTACTGAAAGACTTGGATCATAGTAATGTAGTCACACTGTATGATGTAGTGCATTCTGGCAAGTCAATTTATCTCGTCTACGAACTTTTGGACCAGGACCTTAAGAATTTCATCGACATTAGAAATGAGAGAAAAGAAGTGTTGCCTATGCCTCTTGTCAAGTCTTATTTATATCAAATTCTAAAGGGTATTGCATATTGCCACTCAAATCGTGTCCTTCACAGGTAATGAAATTATCAACACACGCGTGACAAAATTAGAGATATCAAACCACAAAACTTACTTTTAGAAAAGCAAACCGGCAGAATCAAGATTGCAGACTTTGGACTGTCAAGACCATTTGGAGATTATAGAACAATTACATTTACACACGAAGTTGTGACGCTATATTACAGAGCACCTGAAATCATTCTTGGATCCAAATATTATGGTACCCCAGTTGACATTTGGAGCATTGGATGTATATTCGCAGAACTTGTAACGTTGACTCCTCTCTTCCATGGAGACTCGGAAGTTGATGTCTTGTACAAAATTTTCAATACACTTGGAACACCAAATGAGCAGAACTGGCCTGGCGTATCAAAACTTGAACACTTTAACATGAACTTTCCCAAATGGAACCAGAATTGTTTGAGGACGGTGGTACCTCAACTAGATGATTTAGGGATAGATTTGCTTTGCAAGTTGTTGGTATATTCTCCAAAGGATAGAATCTCAGCTAGACAGGCCCTGTTTCATCCTTTTTTTGAGGATTTGATTGAAAATTATTAATAAATGCCTTTTTGTTTATTTCTCTGTAATCGCATACGAAAGAGTTGACTCATTTATTTTGATACTAGTATTCTGGAGAATAACAAACTATGAGATGGAATCTCTAATCCTTGAGTAAAACATACGTTTCCTGATATGGATATCCGAAACTTCGAACAAATTAGTGAAGTTGACTAAGTGAAATTACTGTCAAATTACAATGAGCTTGATCTTGAATGTATTGATATAAAGATTGAATAGTTTTAGATATTTTATTGTGTTGCGACGCAGGTATGCTTCTTACAGAAATGAATATCCAAATATGTAATAGCGCTAATGGTCATAGCTAACCTTGGGCAATGTCGTAGATTGAAATTAAATGTTCTTGATTAAGATTATGGATATCTTGTATAATAAGTGCTCCTACTGCATGTGCTCATCAAGTGCTGATTTGATATCGGCTTGAATGGTTTACTGTGTCTACAAAATGTTGTCTACACATTCAAAGTACACAAAGTTTTTCTTAGCAGAAGGATCCAATTACTTCGCTAATAGTAATAACTCCCATATCAGTGATCCTACTTAAGTACTCGTTGACCTAATACAATGTATAATTACAATACATACTTTGAAGATCGAAGTTAGTCTACTAATAGGTCCTAATTTGCCAATCGCACAAATTTAAATTTTCGTCCCATAATGCAGATGTCACGAAGTTTCTTGTTTGAGTGAACCAAATATGCAAGCAATCCCTCGAACCGATATTTTTGTGTTGCCACATCGGGCATTTTTCTTCACTAAAAATGATCGAATGGTTGACTACAATAAAGTCTATTTTTGCTAACGATAAACGAAAAACAGATCCCAAGAGCAGGAAGAACATAATTCGTGTTTTTTCGCTAATAAGATAATCTATCACAATGACCAGAGGTGATATAATTGATATGTGCAATGAGTCTACTAGCCCCAACATAAATCCGACCGCACTCAATCAATCAACAACAATAACCGTACTAAACCATCCAATGGAAATAAAAGAAACAAACACACCACCACTTCCGGCTGACGCTTATAACTCCGAAGATCCCAATAATGAGTATGAAGCATGCGAACAACTTTTAGCAAAGGCCGTTTTAATGAAGTGGCAGCAAAATTATCAAGTCGCACACCAGGTAAATAAATAACGTGTACCATTCTAATGCATAAAGATCACCACACACTGTATCGAGAACTACCCTGACTATTACCACGCTTACTTTCAACATGGACTCACCTACCATTCCATGCAAAAGCCGAACGAAGCCATAAAGAGCTTTCACAAGAGCATGTCCTGCCACAATATACCACAAAGCTACGTACACATTGCGAGCGGATGGATTGCTTACTTGGAGAAGAGAACGGAGGATGCCGAGCAAGAATTCGATAGAGCCGTTCAGGTGGATCCAAAGGTAAGCGAATTCCTCGACAACATCATTTAATGTTTCTAGTGCTCCTATGCATACTTTTCCAGAGGCTACGTGCAAGATGTGAGAAAAAAGTTGGACGACGCCGTCGTGTCCTTCCACAAATCATTAGAGTGCGTGCCAAGGTACAGTCCCTGTGGAGTATACAATAACATTGCGTGGTGCTACGAGCAAATGACGGACAAGAAGGACGAAGCGCTGGAGTACTACTCCAAGGCCATCGCTTGTAACGGCACGTTTGTGAGGGCGCTCTACAATCGTGCCAAACTCCAGCAGGATCGTAAGGAGGCCGACAAGGCCATCGAAGATTTGGAGAACATCATAAAAATCAACATTACTCATCTTTACTCATACCTTGAGCTAGGAGACATTTATTGGTTCGACAAGAACGACAAGGATAACGCGATGAGGTATTACACGATGGCCAGAAACGTGATTGACCCCACCAATTGTTACGCTTACTTGTTGATTGCTTCCATTCATTCGTTCGAAAAGAAATTACCCAGCGCCATTGCAGAATTGGATTATGGCATTCGTCACTGTCATCGCCCCGAATTCATATTGGAGTTGTTGAGAAAGAAGGTCACCTATAACGAAAAGTACATGGCGCAACTGATCACCGAGATTGAAGAGGAGGAGAGGAACAGCGCCATATCTCAGATGAAGTCAATGACCTTGTCTCCCCCAGCAGCAGGTGCAACCAACAACAAATCGAACGAAAACAAACTCGCCGTCACCACGCCCAGAAAGAATGGACTCACCATTCAAATTGCAAAGAAGGATTCTCCTGCGGCCAAGAGGCAACAATTGGCCAGAATAGAGAAGCAAATTGAGCGCGACAACAACTCGATCAAATACTCTGTAGATAACTTTTATTGCTCAAAATTAAAGACGCGTCTGAAGGCCATCTTGTTCGTTCCGTTCAACATGCCATCGAGTCCTGTTCCCTACACACCACCCAGCGTGCTCAAGAAGCCGTTCGGCAGCTTGCAGCGCAACGTGTTCGACGTGGTGACGCCAACGCCAAGTTCATACCATTCATCGCTGCACAGCAACAGTGGCAGCAGTAACCTCGCGCCTTCGCCAGTGGTGGGCGATCCAATCGATTACAAGTATTACGTGTACTACTTTTATGACACCCATAATACAAAATTATCGAGCGTGCTCTTCTCTGATTGTGAGATTCTTACTTTTGATTAAGTTGTGTGTAAAATGTAATAAAATAATAACGTTAATTTATGCTGAAAGTACTACGTCGATTTGAGTGTCATTGTCGATTTGTACGTAGAGTGGTTTGATGATGCGCAGCCAGATGGCAGCCGTGTAGACTAGCTGCACCAGTCTTTGCTTGATGGCGAATAGTCGTAACATGCACTCGAATCGTACTTCTTCCTTAATGTTCCATAGCACATCACTCCAGGTCTTGTTTCGTTTCTTGATGCCACGAGAGGCGACCCTTGCGTACACTACGTAGCGATTGACGGGGATGCCAAACTCGTGATTGAGCGCTCTCAACATGTTGTTGGTCCTGAATATGAACAATAGTTGATGTGGAATCTTTAACATGACGGCCACCATTTTTGTTTTGAATTCTTCAAACTCTTCTTGTGCCATCTCTTGGATCGTGTTCTTGACTTGGATGGCACCTCTGTATTTGTCGAGTTCTAGCTTGAAGGATTCATTCTTCTTGTAGGGACCCATCAGCATGCATGATGCTAGCGTCTCCCAATCGTCTATTTCAAATATTTCACTACAGTTCTTGATCTCTCGGTCATCCTTTAGCATGATGGCCTTCCATAATCTACAATAGGTAACCCTAAACTCTTCGTCTAATTCACGATAAAGACCATGATCCAAGACTACAATTTGCATTTTGGATTTGTGTAATGGATTTGGTCTTACAAAAATATTACCAGGATGAGGGTCTGTATGAACAAAGCCATGTAGATACTGCATCTCCGCAAACGCTTCGATAGTTAATCTACAGGCGTCGTTGGGATTCAGACCCATCTTTCTAATGGCTTCAACATTATTGACCTTGACACCGTGGATGTATTCCATGGTCAAGATTCTTTTACTAGTAAGACTGTCAATACATTCTGGAACATAGACATCACTACGATTAGAAAAATTTATTCTTGAGCGTTTCATATTTTGTGCTTCGTGAAGAAAGTCCAACTCTTTTGAGAGCGCTTCCTTCAGTTCGGGTCCCATCCAAGAGAAATCATATTGAGGAAAGGATTTAAACAAGACATAATAAAACAAATCTCTACACAAGGTATCTGCAGCAGAATTTCTTGCTACTTTTGGATATTGTATTTTTACAGCAACTTCTCGATTAGATCCTCTCAAGCGAGCACGATGAACCTGGGCCAGACTCGCCGATGCAATTGGAATTCGATCAAATTCCACAAACAATTCATCAATAGTAGCACCAAAGTCCTGCACGAATAGTTGTTCCAAGTGCTCAATGGGAACTGTGGGTGCTTGGTCCTGTAGAACAGACATGACTTGAACCCATTCTTTGGGTAAAAAGTTTGCCATTGAGGCCAAGTACTGTCCAGCCTTTACATAAAAACCGCCATTTTTGCGAAATGCTTCAAGTAGATTTTCTGCACTTTTTTGATGTAGTTCAGATTTTTCTTGCTCCGATAATGTCTCGTCATATTTGAACTTGTAATCCAAACCAATGCTCACGCACTGGCGGGCTATTCTGAAAAAGCGAGTTGAACCCTCGACAACTTGAACTACTGGAATCAACTGTGTTGGGAAATTCGGGTCTTCCACATCGCTTAGAATTGGAATTTGTTTGAAGATGTTGTACACCAACACAGTTCCAACTGCAAGTTTAATGAAAGTATATCCTCTGCTACTACGAGTATTTACTGAACTATATAATCTCCTCTGACATTGCATGTGTAACCTGTTAACACGACGCCCCGCAAACATGTTGAAAGTTATCTTAAAATAAATTATTTTTTATTGTAATAGTCAAACGAATACATCAACAGACGCGTTCCACTTGCAACCGCAAAAATGTCGCTCCGGTCATTAAAATCGATATCCGTCGCAATCATTCCAGCAGAATCTAAACCCTTCTTGATGAAGTTTTTATTGGGGAAGTTTGAATAAACTGTGAAACTAGGTACGTGTGCAAGACGATAAGAATTTTCCTTTTCATTACTTGCGAAGGCCAACAATTGAGAATCAAAATTAAATTTGAGACTAGTGATGGCGGTCGTCAAGTTCAAAATAATCTTGACAGGTTTAGGTTGTTTATTTTTAGTCAATACATCCCACTCATACACATTCACCACCCCATTCGCATCACCAGTCGCAACGTACTTTCCATCCCTGCTCAACGCAATGCTCGTGGTCCTCGTGCTTCCATAATCTTGGAACATGTGCGACATCTTCTTCTCCTTTACATCATACATGCTCACCATTCCGCTCGCCCCACTCGTGAAAAAGTACTTTCCATCGTAAGAAAATGTCATGCACAAAATGTTAAAATTCTCTTGGTATTCGCTCACTACGAATTTCGTAGATCTCGATAAGAATTTCACACTCGCACCCGTGGTGGTCACCGCGATGGTCTCGTTGTCGGGACTCACGCACATGCTTGTGATTTCTTGTTTGTGTAAAACGCTTCCCTTCATTTTGGATCGAGTCGTGTTGGTGAACACGCTGACGATGCGTTTGGTGGATCCCGTGGATAGATCGGTCACCATAAAGTTACGATCCTTCTCCGAAAGTGTATAAATCTCTTTTCCATCTGCGGACCAATGAGTTTGGATGAGTTTGTTTAGGCCAGAACCTGCAAAATCGAAATTCTCGACGAGTGGATTTTCTCTTCCATCAATTGCGAATAGTTTGATCTTGAAATCGGTTGTCGAAGCGAGAACAATGTTGGAGGTGGGATGGAACTTGATGCAAGAGAGATCTCTGCCGCGACTCTGTACGTTTCCGTCGGTCATGTTGCTGTATTGTAAAAGTGTTTTTGGTAGGAATGATGAAGTGATGTCCACGAGCTCTGCAGTCGATCTTTGTAATTTGGAGAATGCGTCTTGTTCTTGTTTCGACTCGACGAGGATGACCTCCCTGTAAATGATCTCATCCTCTGTTTCTCTTTTGGTTTGTGAAATGGGCAGCACGGCCCAATGTGGAGTGGGATGCATCTTGTTGTATAATTCTCTCATTTTGTGCTCGTAGTCTGTTCCGGATATACCTCCGTTCTCGTCGACTTTTCTGGATAGATATGATTGTGCAATCGATGCGTCGTCAGCGTCTTTATCTACTGAAATGTACAATTCCTCGGTATGAACGTCAGTCCACGCTGGTGGAAGCGGTATGTGTGTAATTTTCTTTTGTTGTGGTGCGTCTTTTTCTTCTTCTTCATCATCTTCGACATCTTGGTTTTCAAGTTCGTTTGGTTTTGTATCAATGTAAAATGAATCAGCTACTTCTTCATCTGAGGACTCTTCGTCGTCGGACATTATCATGCTGTCTACTAGGTCAGGTCCGTCCATTTCATATACTGGTTCTTTCTGTTCGATTGGTCTTGAGTCATTTCCAAACAAAAAACCAGCCAAATTCTCTTCCATGTTGAGTAATTTATCGACTTTTTCCTTTGAAAGGGGTTTCCTGATTATCTCATCCTCTTTCTTTTCGGGTTCAGTCTTTTTGAATTTACCTCCCTTCTTGTTCCTTTTGTCTTTTGGCATCGTTGAGTTTAGATGTGTATCAATGTTGTATTCAACGAGTGAAATTGAGTCAACTTTACTTCAAACAATATTTTGTTTCGTCAATGAAGGTTTCTACACTGCGAAAAGTAGAACGATATGTAAATGAATTTAAATGATTTTTGAAATGAATAAGCTCTCACTGTGCGCTTCAAAAAGATTTTCAAACCACAACAAGTATTTTTCAAAGAATGGTCTTCAACATTTACGAGTGAATATTTTCATATTGATTTATTATATTGCATTAAGTGGCGATGATGAGGCCATATTCTTTGGTTTAACGGCACGTTTTCGTTTTTGTCTTGGTCTATCTATTAAAGTACGATCAGGATTAGAGAGATTTTGGGGCGAAGTGGGAGTATTCGTGGTGAATACGTTATCTCCGTAGGCAGAGCGATCAAAAGCAGGTGCTGCTGGACTCGTAGAAGTCCTGTTGCGGGAGGTAAGTAGATCCTGTCTCTTTAATTCACTCTTTGACAAATCATCCAACTCAATTTCTTGCTTCTTCTTAAGTGCCTTGCTCTGTAATTTCTTCTTCTTGTACAACTCCTTCACCAACCTTTGTTCCTCTGTAGGTCCCTTGATACAGCACATCAGCACCAATGCAGTAAAGATGATGACCACAAACAGACCGATAAAAACACCAGTCGCTGAAATCAAAATAATAATCTCCAAAGTAAAATTAAAAGCCTATTTTGTAAGATTTCAATGAAAAAGTATTGTACTTACTAGTTGTGAGGGATTAGCAAGAGCAGGTACTGCATTAGGATCAAAAACAGGAGAGATCATGGATACCTTAACATCCGCGGGGGTGTTATTCATATTGGTTGCTGTCAAGAATAAGAACCACTGACCAATCGGCAAAACCAATGGGAATTTGGTCTGTGATGGATACATGAAATAAGAATCATAATTAGAAGCAGTTGGTCTGTTGGTAGCAGAATAACCAACATAGAAACCCATCGTGTTGTTACTACTGGAAGCAACTTCGATGCTATAAGAAGTCGAATCAGCAAATGTACTCCTGAGTGACCTCGAAGAGGAAGTATTTCCAGTGTCTGTTTTAAACGTCAATGTCAACTTTTTATCTGGTACTTCTTTGATGAACAAAATGGCGTTGGTGAATCCAGAGGCTGGTACAGTAAATGACATTGAACCGTCTCTAAAATAACCATCGATTAATAATTGAGAACAGTCATAACCTGCATATTTTGAGTCACATAGACAAACACCAGTGGTGGAATCACATGTACCGTGTCCGCTGCAAGTATTGTCGACGCCACCTGGGCATAGAGAAGAGCAATTGGGTCCATAATAACCAGTTGGACATTTACATAAACCTTTTGTAAAATCACATGTACCAGCACCACAACTATAGGGACAGTACTTGAGGGAACAAGAAGTACCAAAAGTACCAGAATCACATATGCACACACCATCGAAACATTGACCAGTTCCGCTACAAATGTTGTCTAATCCTCCTGGACATATTTTTTCACATGATTGACCATATAGACCATACGCACACATGCAAGTACCTGTTTTTGTATTACACATGCCACTGTTCTTACATGTAGTTGGACAGGAAAGGTATTGACAAGCGGTTCCAAATGCATTTCCTGTACATGTACCGCACGAACCAGTCTTACGGTCGCAAACACCTCTATTATTGCACACATTTGCAATACCTCCAGGACATGTATATTCGCAATTGTATCCCCAATAACCCGATGCACACTTACAAATATTATCAGCACATATACCATTGGAAGAACAATTCGTAGATGGACATCCAAATAGACTACAATCTTGTCCATAGTAACCATCGTTACACACACAACGACCATTCGTACATAATCCATTACTATTGCAATTACTAGGGCATAAGGTTTGCAGTGGAGTCACCGTAAAAGTAAATCCATTATTAGCAACATAGCTAGAGTCAGAATTAAACACCACTAGCAATTGAGCAGTATTTTGGAACAAGAGAGGCGATGGAAGAGAAAATCCATCCAAGCTATACAACAACTGACTGGCCACTGCTGTATTTCCAGAATAAATGTTCAACGTATCACCATATCCTAACGAAAAGGTAGAGAATTGAATTCTCATGTGAGGATAAGAAGTAGAAGATGGTTGTAACAACCATTGACAATTTTGATTATTCATGTAATAACCATTACCGATTTGACTCGATATGGTAGTAGGCGTCAACGAGCTCACAACGACTGGATTAGCGTTCGCACAAGCTACTTGAACCAATCCAATCGTCAACGTGAACGCACCGCTACTACCACCGCTATTCACCACGGCACTATCGAACGCAGTGATTGCCAAGTTCACGGAAGTGTAGGTATTATCTACAAATGCCTGACTATATGTCATGTCGAAGAAAGAGGTGCATGGAATCAAGTACTCGAATCGATTGGGACCGTTGGCTGGCTTGACAGTTTCTGGATAAGGAGGTCTTACACCCACCATATAACCAGCTACGTTATCATTAGAGGCCACTATATCAATACGAACATTGGTGGTGCTCTTGCTGGTTGTTATTTTTGAGTCCACAAGCGACCTTGTTAGCTTAAAGTAATTATATAGATAGCTATACGTCACCGAGGATGCAACGCCAGGACTTGTGTTTGTCTTTACCACAGCTATACATCCTGTATAAGTGCGATCTAATTCTGAAATAATGGTGTAGTTGTCGCTGCCAGGCATATCGAATGCCATGATGTAGGCATCGGTAGCTACTGATCTATAGTTGGCTACAGTAATGTACAACACTGTACCTGGCGCGAGACCAGTAATTCTCAAGTTGTTGGAATCACGAGTAGTGGTGTAGTTATAGAGCGATGTGGATGGACTGATAGAGTTGGGATAAGTCACGGTAGACACGTACGCCACCGTGTTGATTAAATTTGAATCTTCTCTAATATTTCAAAATCAAAGTCCATGGAAGAAGAACTTGTTTTTGTGTACATGGTGTTGACAAAAGTGTTATAAGCAATTTTGGAGAGATTTGGAACACAAGTTTGTAATTGTTTCGTTACAATGGAGCAGTCAACTCCAGATGTTAAATCACCACAATTACAAATACCATTCACACATTGACTATTGGGATCTAACGACCTAGAGCAATTATTGGGACACACGGCGGAGTAACTAATAGCAGAACAATTACCTGCG
Source organism: Acrasis kona (assembly GCA_026419775.2). Taxonomy (NCBI): domain Eukaryota; phylum Heterolobosea; class Eutetramitea; order Acrasida; family Acrasidae; genus Acrasis; species Acrasis kona. The sequence goes on along the minus strand of JAOPGA020001408.1, from coordinate 68,874 downwards.
GACACATCGCTTAGTGCCGTCTTCAAATCATAAGGATTGGTGCTAACCACTATGCTATATTTCTGACTCGTCACCACTCGATTACCATACACATATACCGAGTATTTTCTGGTACCGACCTGTTTGTAATAAAAGGGAACAATGACTTGTTCAACATTATTGATGCGATCGAATTTGAGATTGAGCGGATTATACTTTTTATCGACCTTACTTGTCGCATAATACGTACGACCGGCATCATCCATCACCACCAAATCCAAATCATTAACCAGTGCATAACCAGAGACTGGATTACTAGCAGGATCCGTCCACACAAGAGTGACTTTCAAATCATAGATGGGCGATGAAGAAACTACCGTCGGATTATTGACGGAGAAGCAATACCTAGCAGTAACACCCGTCGTTATGACTTGGTCCTGATACAAGTACAATTTTTGTGCATTTGCATTTCCATTCAAATCAGAAGAAAAGTATAAAACACTATCTAATTGAATACGACCATGACCAGCGTGCATATTTGGGAAGGGTTTATCGTCCAGAGTAATGGTGTTACCCGACGATCCCATCAATGCACTTCCCACCACAGGTACCGTACTATGCAACATCATTGCTTTTAATAAGGAACTACTGACTCTGCTCATTTTATTTTCTAGCGTCACGTTACCCGTTGGATACCACCCATCAGTTAGATACTGTCTAACCAGCGCAGCACTACCTGCTGTGATTGGAGTGGACATTGATGTGCCGTCCAACATCATGAGACCAGAGTCAGCTGAGCACTGTAAGTTGGTGTCCAGGCGACATATGGTAGCGGAGCATTGATTGTTGATGGACTTGCGATCGCCGTTGCTGCGACTCGATATAATGTATTCGCCGCTGGCTGTTAAATCGGGTTTGATGCGCATATCTGGCATGGCGAATCCTCTCGAAGAGAATTTTGCAATGCCCTCGCCTTCCATGGAGCGATGGTAGTCACAATCTGAAATGTATTGGTTGACCGTGCACAGGTAGTCCCATGACTGTGGTGGGGACATGGTGGAGCCCACGCTTAGCGCATTCTTTGCAGTGGATGGTGCTTTGACGCTGTAGAGACCTTGTGCTCCGGAGTTGCCGGCGGCGAATATGATCAAGTGGTCGTCATTTGTGTAAGAGTACGAATCGGTGTCGGCTGCGTTAAAATTGTACTTGTTGCAATCTGTGTATGCTGTGGAAGTGGATCCCTCTGTGCATGTCCAAGAGTGACTTGAAATCTTTGCTCCTGTTGAATAAAATAATGGAAAGTAATTCGTTGATAGGGAATCTGGAATGAAAATATTTTTTGCCATGTCGCCTTGTTTGGTTTAATAAAATTATCATTTGAGTACTTACCAATGTCAACGAATGATATCTTTGCGTCGTATGCAACTCCTGCAAATTGTGCCATTTGTTTCCTCTGCGTTGGATCGGGACACATTGGATATCCTGCTATAGATCCAGCTACGTGTGTACCGTGACCTTCTTCATAATCTCCGTACACTGCTCCAGGCATTACTTTATAAGAAATTACTTTTCTATGGGCCGGTGACGTAGTATTTAGAGGAACACCAACATTAGGGTCATTGAAAAAGCAATGGTCCATTTCGATACCTGTATCTCCACATCCTATAATCTTCATATTTTTAATTCATAACCCAAGCGTAAGTTAATTTACCTGACCCATTCCTGTTATGTTCCTCGCATAAATGGACTGACTGGTGTCGACGTTATAGGGAGTGTTTATGCCAGACTGTGAAACTTTACTGGCGAAGTAGTTGTTTGAAGAGAACTTCATCTTTGTTTCCAAAAACTCAATGTATGGTAGCTTTAGAAGAAAATTAACCAAACGCGAGAATGTGTCATGTTTGTCTTTGTTTGAGTCTGAACCGAAATAGTGAACTCTTAATAAAAATCTGTCCTTTGAAACCACATCGATAGTAACGCGAATGTTCAACTCAACTTCGACTCTTTTTTCCAACTTCTCAACAAAATTCATGATGACGGCTTCTATTCGAGTATCATCGCTAGCCTTTCTTCTCAAGTCAAGGCGGGATAAATCTTCTTGAACCAAAAAAGACGCATCGACTGGAAGACCTATGTACAACTCCTCTGCATATTGACCACTCTTTAATATTTGTTGCATATGTCTGTCAGTTCTATGCTCCGGCGAAAGTTCAATAAACCAATCAACACAATCACTATTTTGAAACAAAGATGTGTCTGTATAGCACAAATATGAGCTTGGGCCAATTGGCTTAAGAGCACATTTCAGTTGTGATTGAGAATCTTCGTAACTAAAGTCTGATTTTAAAATCACAAGTGCTAAAATCTTTTCTGGCGCGCCACTAGCGCGTATTTTCCTCGACCTAACTTCTTTCTTTATTCTCCTCAGGCGATTCTCAAGGTTTGAGGTGTTGTCCAACTCATTGTTCAGAATGCTGGGTGTAATTTCTCCATTCTGTAGTACTATTGGGTCATATGAAAGAACTACAACTACTATACACAGGAATACCAACAGCCGATGTATGCATTCCTTCATCTCGAAGTTGTCAACTTGAACGGCTGTAGATTCGAATTCGAAGAAAGAAGGAGTCAATTATTCTGGCGGGCATAATAAAAAGACCTCTGATAGAATGACGAGCATCTTAATGGGTACTTGTTTCTTGTTATTATTATATTGTTAAACAAGCTTTTGCTCAGACTAAAATTGTAAAGTCGATTGATCTTCAATTGTGTGAAAATTGAACACACCATGTCAGACGAGGTTCGCACATTCCTTCCTGAAAATGTTATAATTGGGTCGTACATTGGAGAGAACAATAATGTCGTGTTTTCTACTAAAAATACAATACATTTATTTGATGTACGTGCAAAATTATACTACACACTAATAAACATAGCCCTCAACCAACGAGAGTAGCGCGTTAGAAAATGAATCCAATACAGAATTCACCTCCGCACCTCTACAACTTTCAGATTCCATCCTAATAGCTAGCGGTCAAAATGTTGTTGATTCAAAGGGTACTGTTGTACAAAAGTGCACCAAAAACATCATATCAATCTACAAGGATAATGTTGACTCCTACACTGTTTTATCTAAGGGAAATAAAAAAATACCAAACTCTAAGAACACCCTCTTGAGTGCAAGTCTCTGTTCCAGCGATAATAACACTGTGCTATCAACTGATGAGGTGTGCTTAAACAATTCATTCTAAATTAACATTTTAATAGAAAGGAAAGGTTTGCGTGAGCGTGAATGGACAAGTTAAGAATTGTTTCGAACAAGACAAAAACAAAGTAATATCATCAGACGTCAACAAAGATGGACATGCAACCGTACTATGGGATCACTTCATCTTGGAGTGTTTCACTCTCGATAACAACATTCGCACTCAGCTCCATCAAACGTGCCTCGACGTCACCAAGAGCGTTATGATCTCACGCGGATCGCACTACACAATCATTTATGGATCCCTCAACAACAAACACATTCTATATCTACTAGATAATCAATTGAAATTCGTTGTATCCGAAATCACGCTTCAAAAAGACGCAACGCCATTACAATTACATCAAATCAACGAACACGTTGTAATCGTATACAAGGATTTGATTCAAACTCACATTCTACCACATCACGATAAACCGCTATTGTCCATTCTTCGATGCAAACAAACTAAAAATGTAATTGCAGAGATGCCCATTCAACACAATTACACTTTTGATTTCAAAGAGCATACCGTCAAGCCTGTGGAAATCAACGTTAATCAAGACAAGTATGAGAAACCAAAGTTGGATGAATTCGAAAAGAAGGTAAAAACATTGACCGAAGAACAGGTGCAGGGGTGGACCACAGCATGTGTTGAACATGATTGGTGGCAAGTTTTGTGTGTGATTCTTGAAAGTAGAAAAAATAAGATTTCTGATTTGTTGTTTGAATATTGTATAACTTCCAAAAATCATCGCGTTGTAACAGCGATGCTCCGTGGTGTTTATGATTTGACCGAAGAACAAATTGTTACAATTGTTCGGGTGTTGTTATATAAGCTTACGTTACCTAAACATGGCTCCGTCTTGAGCGATGCACTTCCTGCAGTTTTAAATTATGGATACATGAGCGATGTGACGTTGACTCAAAATGTTGGCAAGTTGTCGATCAAGGAGGTCGTGGCCTTGCTCAAGTATATTCATTTATATAATCATTTAATAAATCCTAATAATATGTTGATGTGGGTCAAGGCTATTGTTGATGCTCGTTTCAAGGAGTTGTTGACACATGGTGATGTGGTCAAGTGCTTGGTCGAGATCAAGAGGAGCGTAGCGTTAAGGGTGGACTTGTTGAGCGACTTATCATTGCTGTCGGGCCAGTGTCTTGTTTTCACTGATCATTTGAGATTACCATCGCACAACAAACAAAATTCACAATACGAAATAACAGTTTTTAAATAAAGATTGAAATTTAATAATTTTGTGTCATTAGACCATCAACATGAGAAGATCTTGGGGCCATGGATGAAATATCACTCTCTTTCATTAAAATTTTGGCATCATAATATCTAGTCGTCGTACTGACGTGAACCAAAAGTAAGAGAGAGCAAATAAATGTGTGCAGCTCCCACAACCTCACTTCAAAGTTGATTTTGTTAATAAAAGGACAAAGTTGATCATGTAGAAACATGACCATTGGAATTCCTAAAACAATCTGTGTAATGCTAAGAACAATAATTAAACGAGTTTCATTCACAAATGTTGTCCGGTGGATACTATTAGAATACGTCCTATGCAACCTATCAAACACAGTCCTCGTCGTGTGACTTTTCCTTTTTAAATTTCTATTAAAATATAACATGGAGCTTGGACGAAACACTCCTCCAAGAATTAAAATGAAGAAGCTTATAATAACAACAAAAATAGACAAGCAAGTAAAAGTACTAATTACAAGAGTCGTTAGTGTGTCAGCAGTCAGAGAACTTAATCTTGTTTTGAGACCAACACTTATAATGTACACAAGTCCTAACACTGTCGTAATCGATGTGCCTCCATATTTAAGTAACACGGACAATGTAGAGAACAAATTTTTAACAATGGTTAATTTTTTGATGTTGTTGTTAAGGTAGATCCCTTGTTTCTCTGTAAGAATTTTGAAGGGAAGACTAAGTTGAAAGTACCTCTCAAGCCTAATTGTTGTTAATGTAATGCAAAGTAAATGTACTTACCATGAGGCAAATAGTACGGTAGTACAGATTTGAACCACAACATGCATAATCGATGTGAACACAGCAAGAGTGTTAGTGTCCGATGAAGCATAATATATTATAAAGCAAGTCCAAAATATTAAAAAGCAGAGTATCCCTAGCATGCAAGATATAATGTCTAGAGTTAAGCTCACGCTGCCCAAATTACGAACATAGTTCCTTCGTGCGGATGCAGTGGAATGTTCGTCTATAAAACCTCCGCTTTTACTAGCTTCCAAGTATTCGTTCCAAATGCGCCCCACTTTTCGTTTTTTATATAATTTATATATCGATAACATTGCAATAGTTATAAAGACAACTCCAACGGACGCGTTTAGCCCTATTTGGCTCATATAAAATAAAAATCCAAAGCAATCATTATCCAATCCTTGCAATGTCGTTGGTGTCTCTAGCAGGTAACAAGAACATGATGTTGTGTGCACCATTTACAAAAATCCAAACAACCCGACATTACAATTTGTCAACAATAACACAAAAACGAATGAACAATAAATATACAATAATAAATTTAATTCTGTCTTGCCTCCCTTTGTAGCGACATTTCAAACATATCATCTTCATTTAGTGGAACAGATAAATCGTTCAAATCATCTCTGCAGCTATGGAAAGGGAATGAATAAGGATTCTTTTGTAACCTCTGGAAATTTCTAATCACGGAACACAACATTTTTTGTTTTTTGAAATTAATCTTGTCATTGATCGTGTCCTTGTTGCCTTGATCAATAAAAGTTAAATCAGACAAATAAGCACCAACATAAACAACACAAGAAGATCCCTCCTTTAAACAGCTACTTACGCGCTCCCTCATCAATTTAAAACTCTTGTCGGCGCTTACAAGTGCTGCCATTTCATCTTTTACATTTAGTTTTTTATTATCTATTCCCTCCCAGGTCTTTTTCAACCTGAAAACAGCATTGGAGTTGAGACCACCGATGATGCCCTTGAGAGCATTCAAATTGTTCAACTTGGTCAGCTCCTCTGCAATTTCTATCAGTTTAACCAATGCACGTTTTCGATCCCTTATGTTCTCACATCTCAGCACCTCACATGCAGCCCAATCGCACATTTGATTGGTGCGCTCAATCATGGAATAGATATTGGGCGCCATTCTCTTTTGGTTACTCTTGTTCCAAGCTTGGTTCAAGCACTCTTTAGGTTGGATTTGAGAGAAGGATTGGAAGTCAATCATACAAAATTGTTGGGCAATGTCCATGGACGTAAATTGTAGCAAGATGCTTTCTTTTAAAGATTTTGGAATTGGTTCTCGTGGACTAGAAAAATCATCTCTCGCAGATCTCGGAGAGTCTGGGTTTTCAAAGAGATCAATTAAACGATGTGTTTTATTACCACGAGTGGATTGTTTTCTAGCCAAGATGGTCTTGTTTCCTCTTGCAGTGCTGGGCAGCACGTATGTGCTCGTGCTTGGTAGCGTTTGTCCATCGCCAACGGTTCCCATCATGGTGATAATGGTGCTGTTGGCAGTCTTTGAGTCAGTCTTTGCAATTAGCTCTTGAAGTATCTGGAATTGTGCCTTTTGTCTTTCTTGCTGCTGATGTGAGAAGGTATCTCTTTGCTTGTTTTTAGAACGGGTGGATAACATGAGACGATCAGCCGCTGCCTCCATTTTTGTCTTTTTGATTTGTTCAGCAATGAAATTCGTTAGCTGCGTTAAAATTTCGGAGTGCTCTCTAAAGTTATAGTAATGATGTTCTACCCAATAACCAAGAATTTGCACGATACGCAGACGCACAGGGAACAAGAAGGTCTTTTTAAATGTTTGGAAGGGAACGTCGGCCGGAGGAGGTGTGTTCCACCTGCGGATTAAAAATTCCAACAAATCTTGAGTGTTGATAAAACTCTTGTAAGTTAACATGAAAGTATACAAAAAGTTATTGTCTTGCTCCGTAGGATGAGCTAATTTGAATAACAATTTGTTTAGCGTGGCACTTGCAATTTCGTGTGTGTGATTGGTGAACTCAATATTAAGTGGTCCATCTGGCTCCTCGCTAACAGCATCAGAGTATAAAGTATTCAGATCGTAAGCATAGTAACTTTGAGGTTCGTCATCAGTGACAGTCAAATGTTGCTCAATGTTATCATTAATCTTTTGGGTCCAATTGTCATTGAAGAACTTGATGTCAAGGATATCTTTGAAAGCAGTGTACCAAATTTCCTTGCTGGTCGTGTTGTAACAGGACAATATGACGCTTTGTTCACCATTAAAATTTTGTAAACACAAACAATGTTTTTGATTGGGTTGATCAGGTAGGCTCATGACAATCATCTCGTCCAAGTCAATTTGAATCAACGGATCGACATTTCCGTCGGGTTTCGGACAATGCAGGATCAACAAATCATTAAATAGATACGCATCATAATCAGTCTTGCAAGAAGAAGTACAAAGAGCCAACAAACCCTGATACCTAAACACCCTAGTAGGAGTGATTAGATTCTTTTTCTTTACATTAATCTTTTTACAAATTTTAATCATTCTCTTCTCATTTCCTTCTTCATCCACATTGTCCTCCGAATGGTTGTTAGCAGATTGAATGTCATCGTTCATAATCTCCGCACGCACCGGCTCAGCATTAGGATCTCCAAAGATATTAGCGACGCTCTTGTGTAAATTCCTTTGTGTCAAATTTCCTCTAATCGTACCTAATAAACTCTTTTTCACACGAACAGATCCTGGTGTATTGCTCTTCTGAGTTGGACTTGGAGTTAATGTAGGAGGTGATGTGGGCGAAGCAGTTGACTGCTGCTGAGAGGTACCTCTTATGGGGATCGGAAGCGGTAATTCGTTTGGAGGTGATGATGGAGAGATTGGCGAACTTCGTTGATCTCTATTGGTTGTTCTGGCGCGATGCACTCTTCGTAATGTGACCGTTCCGTAACGTTCCGCATCCATGTTGAAACTGTTTTCGTCTGATTCCTCAGTGTTGTCGAGATCGGAATCGGCCTCGGAATCAGTTTGACAGTTTTTGAATGATTCGATGAACGACCAAATGTTTTCGAAAAAGAATGTATGCTTGGTGGTGAGAGCCATGGGATCCTCTCCGTACAATCTGGATAATGTTTGTAATTGTTCCAAGGCTTGTTCGTGGGCCTCCACCGCTCTTGCGTGTTCGTCCAAATTGTCAAAGTAAAAGTCGTGAAGCATCTTTGCGAGCATGTGACCGTGTTTTTTTTGAATTAGACTTGAAATGTTCGTGAGGCCTCTTCCTATGTTTGCGATCTTGTTTTGTAGTATCGGCATGTCAGTTGTCTTTCGCGCCAGGTCCACGTTGATGAGATCGTCGTAAAAATGTGACAAGAATGTGTATCGTTCGTTAATGTATGATTTGATATAGGATAGCAAAGACTATTGATTGTTAGTGACTTTACAAAAATAATCAAATACAATTTTGTTGTCGTTGCTCTTCATGTCGCACAGCTTCGTCAATGTGCTCATTCTAAACGCTTCAGCGTTAGTACTATTAAAGTGATTTCCGACTTGAAGTATCAGCTTCAGCATGTCCATCCATTTCGAAGAACAGGTAAGCTCCATGCAGGCCCTGCCGATGGTACTCAAGTCAGGAGTGATTAGCATGATGCTTTCTCTAAAGGTGCATTTGAACGCCCATGCCTCCACTGTAAGCCTTCAAGTCGACAAAATCCCTATCATAATTAGAACGTTTTTACATTAATGTTCGTACCTTAGAACGTAGAAGAATTGATCTACTTTTGAAAGTAATTTTTCATCTCCTCTATACGAACACAATGCATCTCTTTCTTCATCCGTCGGTACTATATCCTTTAATACCATTATGACACGATCTCCCAATGTTTGTTGATCTGCTTCCTGAATGAATTTTTTGATTTGTTGTGCAGTTAACTTCAAACTGTCCAGTCCGACAACTTTTTGATTAAAATGTTTGATGGAAAAATGTTCACTTACTGACCGACTGGTATCGTTTTGGAGTGACGAACATGAGTCCGTTTCTGTCTGTTGTGGGTTCTGTGCTTCCACCAAAAATGTTGTTGATGGCTTCTTGGTCAATCACAAAATTGTTATTCGTATTTGCAGAGTTTCTACAACGCAGTTAGAAATGACTATAAAAGTAATCTTACGATAATCCCTCAAAAATAGTATTCGTTGCATCTATCGAGTCAAAGTAGAACTTTCTTGTTGTTTCGTATTTTGTTGTACCGGCTCTGAACTTTATTTCACTCAACCTCTTGCTTATAACGGATGGTGGTATCTTTTTGCTTTCGTCCACCATATTCGAAGCAGTCATCGTTATAGAAGCTCTGTTCCCCACATGAGGACTTAAAGTTCTAAAGGTTGTTAGCGCATTAAAATCAAAAAACACATACTTGGAGGAGCGTGCTGATGTTACCGTGCCTTCGGTGTCAGATAAATCCTGCTCCGAAGTCGATAGGTCAGTACTTGCAAGGGTAAGCATGGGAACAAATGAGGGTCTAATGGTCGGCGTAGGTGCAACTGAAATGAATGGTGGAGGTGATTCTGGCGCCTCTAAAGTTGGCGATGATAAGGATGAGATCGGCGACAATAGTTGGGTGCTCCTTCTCTGCTCTTGCTGTAATTTCGACTCTAACATCTTGACATGATTTTGTAGTGAAATCACACGGTCTTGTAGCATCAAATGGTTTGCAGATACAATTTTTGAGTCGTCTGCTACATTGGTCTCTATTGAGGTTGATATTACCTTATCGATGGACTTCCAATTATTTTCCAAACTAAATGATTAATGTATGTGAGCGAAAGTTTGACGAACTGTGTTTTATGATTTGATATCGATATCAAGTGCTTCAGTATGTTCACGAGGATAGAGTAAATCTCGGAGTCATTTTCTATTTTGGAAAATAATTGACTCAGTAACTGTTTGAGGAAACTAAAAGTTGCATTAGTGACAAAATTCATAAATCTTACTCTTCTTTGGTCATGTGGTTATCAGAAGTTTGCATTGTAGCAAGTTGCTTCGCTCTATCGGATATTTCATAATTGTCATTGTCAGATAAAACACCCAACGTGGTGAACAGTCCTAGTTGAACCAGGCTATCAAATGTTTCCATCTGCCCAACTTGACTTGGATGTCTACAAACGGGTCAGCAAAGGATGAGGTGGTTTGTTACTTTTGTGAAAGGATGTTAATTATGAACTCTAACGTAGCCTGTATGTTGTCAATAAGTTGGTACCTTCTTTCATCATCTTGACTTATTATACTCAATTCGTATATTGATCTACGTAGAGACGCTACAACATGTGTGAAAGTGAAAGGCTCTTGATGTGTAACTCCCGATGTTAACATTGCTTCGAGGACATTGCTTCAAGTGTTATAACCACATAGACAATAAAATCTTACGCAATGGCACCATCATTTATAGCTCTGCTGAAAATGGTGTAGCAGTCAGTTTGACTTCTTAATATTTTACTATTAAAACCATCCAATGTGTACGCTGTGAGTCCAATCACTAAGGCAAGTGAACAACATAAATCTTTGCTTTCAACAAGTGACCCATAATCTTTTCGGTCACATATCCTCTTAATGCTTATTTGTTTAGTTACCACTGCACAGACAAAAATACCTTCTCACGCTCAACTCTACTGTATCAAAAGATTCCTCAAAATTTAATAAACTCCTTCTGTCTCTCCGCTTATCAGATATACTATGAAATGCTTTCATAAGGTAACTGTTCAAGCTTAGAAGACCAGACATTTTCACGAAAGTTCTAATCCAAGAATCTGGTTTCACATCAAGTGACTCAAGAAGGTCTTTTAAAGCTTCGTTTGTAGGAGATGTGTTTAACTGCAAAATAAAATATGACTCAGAAGTGGGATCATTCATAGACTACAGAGTAAGAACTGAATTGAAATAATGTATACTGACTATTTTCGCTGCAAGCTGGTTGGATAGTCTCGGCTCTGCTAACTCATCCTTTCCATCTGTTTTTCTTGCAAAGATACTTCCTAGTCTCTTCCTGGTAGTTCCACCAACCCCAGCCCGGATTGACATGCCAGTGTTTACACTTTGTAAGTACAGATGTTTGACAGGTGGATGGTAGAATCAAAGACAACAAAACTAATGAACAGGTCTCGTACGATGACATTGGTCATTGAAGATTGACTTAAAAATATATGCACACTTTGATATTATGCAATAAAATACCGTGACAAAACTAATCTCCGTTGTTACTTCCACCAAAGCTTTGTAAAAATTGTAACGGAAAATGAGTTCTAGAAGGAACTTTAGGTGATAGTTCAAAATAAATATGCAGGGATGCAAAAATAATACCATACAAAATGGGACCAAATCATTGCCCACAGTGTAACTCCGATGTAAATATTGTATATGATAGTGACGCCAGCTCATATGTATGTACGCAGTGTGGCATTGCAACCGACACATCACTAGAGGAGACATACACCACATATAACTCTAGGCCCAGCATGAATTATAGCACAAATGAAGATAGGGCAAACATTTCAATGTTTAACGTAGAGAATTACATTGACACCATCACCAGTTCGCTCAAGATCCAGAAACACTTTAATATTGACATACTAAACACCATCAATACCTTATTCCGTGGAAGTCTCACAAAAGAAAAAACCATGAAAAAGTATTCAATCGCCGCAACGTATATGATTTGTAGACAGAACAAGTTACCAATCTCCATTACTGACGTATCCAATGCTGCAGGTATAACCATTAGCAAAATCTATAGCATTCTGAAGAAATTACGAACCTCCGCCAACGAGATCAACATGGACTCAACCATCCAGGCACAAGATCCCTCCCTTCTCATCAAGATGGTTTTAAAAAGAATGGACATTTTACAAGGCCTTGACAATTCAATACTTTTGCGAATCGAATCCCGCTCAATGGATCTGACACAATTAGCCAGGAGCGAATGGCTCGATACCGGTAGAAGTCCGTATGGTGTCATTGCCGCCTCAATAAGAATAGCATGTCTAGCATCCAACATTAAAACCACATTTAAACAAATGTGCAAATACGTTGGTGGTTCTACACAAAAGATATCAGACAGGTTCAACGAATTAAAAAAAGAAATTTGTTTGTTGATTGAAATGTTGCCCTTCACAAAGAGTGGAGATAAAAATAAAGATTTTAAACAATATTTGGTATACACCCTTGATAACCTCAAGGATCTGCATTCTTGTAAACAAAATTTAATAAAGTCGTCATTGCATGGTAATAATAAGAGTGTGAAGAGACCAAGAGATCATGTCGTGGAGCCACCTGCGTTCGTTAGGTTGGTCTTGGCGAAATCCGATACGAACAGTAGAATCGAAAGAGCAAAAATAAGGATTGCACAAGACGATCATGATGATGTGATTTTGGATAGAAAAGATCTTTTGATTGAGGAAAAACTAAGAGCGGGTGCTGAGGAGAAGAATATATTGAATGGTTATTTTCACACCCCTGTAAATATTAAGGACAAAGAAAGACTTGACGACGAGGAAATAGCACAAAATGAGATGGAAACTGAAGAGTTGGAATCGTACTTGAAAGGAAGCAGTGAAAGTGTTGAACTAGCTCTGAGGGCTTCATTGGGTGAGGATATAGACGGACAGATTTCACTTAGAAAGTTGAGGCAAAAATTAAATATTAACTAATAAATTGTTTTTATGACTGTACTGTTGACTATTGCTCTTCCTCGCCCTCTTGCTCAAACAGTTGTGCAAAGTAGAGTATCTTGTGTATTTTGGGAATGACTTCCTCATAATTGATTTGATTAGATTCATCTACATCAGCCTCTGATAATATCAATGTAATTTGTCTTCTTGTAAGACTGACTTCCGCCTCGCTCAAAACATTCACAAAATCATGGAATGCTAACATGCCATTTTGTTCTGGATCTACTTTATAAAAGACTTTTCTCATTTCATCTTCCAATTCTTTTTTATCCAAGTCCATGACAGGTTCATCATCTGGTACTTCAATGTCATCTGCATAAATTCCTTGCTGTAAGAATTGGTGTACAAGCATTGAGGAGCGAATTGAAAACTCTGACACTTCCACCTTTCCCTCATCCGTTACCTCATTTTCAGCCATAATACGATAAGTTTGAACTTCATTGAGTTGGGGCATCATCATTTGTACAATCTTTTTAGCTTGGCTAGCCCAAATTTGTCCCTGCTGGTCCATCAAGTTTCTACACTGCGATTCCATCATTGACGCTAGCTCACTGTCATTCGGAAGATCAAATTGGCCGATGCTCTGCTCGTTGTCATCAAATTGTTCTTGCTCATAAGGTTGCTCACGAGATTGCTCAAATTGTTGACTGCTCAAGACAGCTTCTGAATTATTTACTTTCCTTCGATCATTTATAACGTCGTAATCAGTATCGTCACCGGCCTTGCTATTGGCCTTTTTGACCATGTTAATAAAATACTCATATCCAAATTGGTTGATGTTCGTAGGTTGTACCCTGAGCACCTCTCTAGTAAAATCCTTCAACACCTGATGAAAATTATCAGGTGTTTCAAAAGTCTTTTGATACTTGCTGGACATTTTGGCGCCACACAATAGAAAAAACACACTCAACTCAAATCAAGACATTTTTATTGACGTAAACAGAATCGTTCAATGTTTGTTTGACCATCTCTTCACGGTGCTCCTCCGCGTCACCTTCCATCTCCTGTTTCTCCTTTATCAAATCCCTCTTACGTTTTCCAAACCCACTCAAGAAATCCAACTGATACTTGTTTTCATTTGCAATCTTGCTCAAGGACTGTTGTTTGTCGTTAAAAGACCTAATCAACGCCCTCAAGCTAGCCTGCAAGTTCACGTGCTGATTACCTGCACTACCGCCGCCACTCACCACCGATGCCTTGATGCGCTGTTGTTGAATGTAAGGTCCATGACAGTTCAACATGCTACGTATGGTCAATAAAATAAACTCCAATCGGTTCGATGTTTCTAGCTGAGTGCTCAAAAATTGAATAAAGCGATCCAAGTAATTACTTGGCAACGACCGCAACACCAAGTCCATGCTCTTGTGCGGAGTGTTGTTGAACACGTTGGCAATAATGTTGCTTTCGTTGAGCCTTATGCTCATCAACAGCGCCGTGCCGTAATTGCCCTGATCAAGCTGCTCCTGTATAGTGATGGGAGTGATGCTTGGGTCGATATCCAGCGGTTGGAACGTTTCTTGCAACCCGCTCGCACCATTGCTATTATTATACAACATGACGCCCTCAGGATTCAACGCCACTGCAAATTGTTGATTGGTTGGACTGAAGGTGACCTGTTGCACTTGAATACGAGGCGTAAGCTGCGATTGAGCTCCCGGCACAATTTGAGATCCCACTTCAGATTTGCCGTCGCCTCTTGCCTGTGCAGGTATGTACCAATACTCCATGTTGATGACGCCGTCGATGCTAATATTGGTGCTCAACACAAATCTCCTCAACAACGTGCGTTGTTCTACGTTGTACATGCACAAGAACTGAGATTGACCGCCACATATAATACTGGTGCCATCTGCAGTGTAACATAGACTAGTAAAGTATTTTGTTGCGTTCCTCTGCAAGTTGGTTACGCCCGTACCAGAGATACCAGCCGTGACGATATCTCTCTTTGCTTCGATATAACCCGTTTGTTTATTATTTAGAACGTCCCAGATGCTGAGCTGACCATCCATGGTGCTGCTGATTAGCTCCGTTCCATCTGGTCTGAACGCAAAGCAAATGACTTCGGTGGAGTGAGTTAACTTCTCCACGCCTCCCTTTGCATCGAATATATCCCACACGCGCACAGTGGTGTCCCAGCTGGACGAAGCCATCACGGCTCTGCCAGTGCTCTGGACGTTACTGAACTGTATTTGTGTGACTGGAGCCGTATGAGCGATCAACACGTCCAATAGCTGACGCGTCTGTACGTTCCATAAATAAATCTTGTGCTCTCCATAAGCACATACCAACTCACCGCTTGGATCCACGGCCACGCCATCCAGGGGCACCGTTGCATCGGGACACACGTAGGTCCTAAAGTTTTTATTTCTGATCAAATCGTACGCCCTGACGGTGCCATCCTTGCTGGATGCGAATAGAGCGGAATCTCTGCTGCCCGGAGGTCTAGAAAAGACGATGCCGGTGATTGGTTTGCCGTGGTGGATGGTGGTGATGGTGTTGCTGCTCATGGTATCGTGTAACTTGATATCACCCTCCAAATCACTGGTGGCGAGCAGCGTTCCTGTTTCATTGTAAGCCACTCGACTTGGACAAGCCTTGTGGTTGTTTTGACGCAAGATGTATGTCTCTGATACATGGTCCCACACCATGATATCTCCCTCTTGCGTGCTGATTCCGATCCAATCCTTGATGGCGATGCTGTTGACCTTTCCACATTTTAATTCTTGCATCCTTTCGAATGTGGATAGATTGTAAATGATGAGTGCTGTCGTGGTGCCGATGCATAAAATGTTCTTATCGTTGCTGAATGCTGCAGAGATTGTTGGCGGTAGTTGTTTTTGTAATGATTTCCATTCTCTTGTTTTTGGAGAAAATGTCCACTTGTATAATTGCCCAGACGAATCGATGGCGTGGAACTCACCGGGATTCTTGCGTCCATTCTTTGCTGCGAAGGCGACCGTTACGATCGGTGATTGGTTGCCTGCGATGGTATGTGAATTGCTTATTTGATAAATGTTGTCGACGATCGATAATTTGTGAAGATAAACTGTTCCATCCACGGTGCCGACCAATATGAATTCGGAACCTATCCAATCCACGCAAGTGTATTTTGCTTCTTCGAGATGATTTACGAGCACTGGTTTGGAAGATAATGTTCCCGTGACGTTGTGTTCTACCTTATATATGGTGAACTTTGAACCTACGACTGCTAGATACTCCGAATCCTCGCTCAACTGGATGCAGCTAACTTTTCTATAAAAGATGTCTGTTCTTCTCAACACTACTCCACGTGGGTAGCTCATGAATGTGGCATCTCCAGTGTGTGAGGCTACAATTAATAACTTTCCATCGTGAGATAGTGTGATTGTGTCAATGTCTAGATCATGGCCGTGAAATGTTGTACGGACGGTGTTACTATAAAAACGTGTAAGTGCCTTTGAAAGTTGGTTTATATTACTTGACTAGATCGCAGCTTGTTACGCGATTGCCCACTGCACATAACAATGTTGTTCCATCGTGGTTGAATTGTACTTGACCTGCTGTGTGTATACGACCTAATAGATTGGAGAACTACGAGAGAAGGAGGTAAATGAAAAATGTATTTGTATTTCATACGGTGAAGTCGTTGTTCATTGCTTGGGTTCAAATAGTCTAATTTCACACAAAACCAAGTTGATTCAAAAAATATTTTGAAGGGAGAAGAGAAGAGAAGCATTTCATAGACTCTTAATGTTTACTTTAATTATTGTTTATTATATTTTACATTATTTATTGTGCTTGGGCAAATCTTGAACTAACCAGATTATTAGTTGAAAGCGTATATTTTACTCATTTATACGATGTTGGATCTGATTAATTACATGCTTGGGCTTCTATTATGTAACCTTGTGAGAATGTTATTGTGTTTTGAACCCTCAGCCCGAGTTTGACAAGTGCAGAGGTCATTTCACGCCAGTCTCTCTGCGTGACTATGATAACAGTCTTTTTGTCAGCTCTTACTAAACTCGACACGTTGGCTAACATCTTATTCCAATTAACATCACTGGAACTTGTACACGACCTATTGTCTCGCAACAGGTATAAATCATAATTTCTTGGTAGTTCGGTTGAATGTGCTAATCCTGCGACATAGAACAGTTTGTTAAAATTACGTTCTCCATATTGTTTTCTTAGTTGTGGTGCGAACCTCACGGCGCTGTTCAAACAGGACGCCTCCTCCATCACTGCAACCTTACAAATGTTCTCGTTGTGACTAACGACATGCAATGCAGTGTGTCCAAGATCTCCCCCTAGATCAACAAATGATGTTACTGTTGACCAATCCACACATGTTGCTATCAGTGTCGATAGTTCAGATGGCTGGTGTACAACAAGTGCCATGGTTTTTATGTGTTAAACAAATTTAGACAACGACTCCCATCCGATTAATGCCCCAATAATACCAAAAGTAGGTCCCAACGTATACCAAGGAAATTTTTGGCAATGTTTCTTGAATAACTGAGTTGAGTGATTCGAATTAAATATAGTGAAAAAATATTACAAAAAACATTTGCCCATGAACCCGCTCAACTCTGTTCAAAAATGACATCTCTCGTCCACCTCAGAGCACCACACCACTCACACGAAGCATACATCTCGGGCGATATTGAACTGGACCTCAAGACTAGAGATATCTTGGCGGAATATAATATCACAGAGAGGGAGTTCAAGGATACAATCACCCATTGTTATAATCTACTCGAACCGATGAAACACATTAAAACTTCGACAACTAAAACCTTCAAATATGTAACGACGTGGTATTTCTTATCACTTGTATTTTGGCTGCTGCTCGTCGCAACTTCGGCAATACTTATACCGTTGCCCTATAGGTGGGCAGTCAGAGTTTTCCTACTCACTACTTTATTTGTTGTAACTCTAATTATGGTTGTCGCAGCTTTTGTATCAGATCGAGTGTCCAACAAAGAAAAGAATTCGATATGGGACAAGGTAGAGCAATTACTCGAAGAAGAAAATGAAAAATATAGTGATCGCTCACTAAGTTTCAGCACTACGTACAAGGAGTACAATCAAGTAAAGTACATTACAGCGGACTTTGATCGAAGAATGTAAATAAACAACCGTCAATAATAAAACAATGTACTTTTATGTATCCAAACTCTTGTTGATGAGGTAAAAACGTGTGCCTTTCTTGAAAACACAATTCCATCAAATAAATGTTACATTAATCACTGTCGGATCCGCTTTCATCGCTGGAGGAGTCACTTTCGTCGCTTGAAGAACCTGATTCATCGCTGCCTGAACTAGAATCATCATCTCCGCTGCTGGCTTCTTCTGTGTTCATCTTGCGCTGTCCACCCAAGCTCACAGGGCCTCCAGGAGACGGCCCAGGAAAGTTTTGTTGTATGATGGGAGGAGCTGTAACTGAAAAGTGATCKTTTTTTTGTTTTTTTGGATTGGGCGTTATGGATAGTGAGTGGCCGTTATCATCTTGAGCGGATGTATGTGCAGCTGTACTGATTGGTTGAAGAGGTTGTTGATAAGGATGTGATGAAGTTTGAGGTGATTGATGTGACGTGTAGGGTTGTGGGGGTGAGTGGTGTGAGGTTGCACCACCTACAGGTGAACTATGTGATTTTGTTGCTTCGTTCTTCTTTAGGGCTCCAAACGCTCCATATACTTTCTATGTGATTGTTAGAATACACTGAACATAATCTTACTTGTATCGTGAATGAGTTCGTGGATGGGTCGAAAATGAGAGCACATTCTTGCAATTGTTTATCTTTTTTCTCTTTCACTTCGTATGCGCCAGAAAATGTGGTTGGTCCAAGAGAGACCTCTACTTTAGATGCAGATGCTGCTTGATCCATGGTGACGGTGACTTCTCCAAAAAGTTTTTGCTTCACGCTTAGTGGTTTAAACACGTAGCGAAGTGTATGGTATGCGTCATGTGTTTTTTCCGTTAGTGTTTGGCCGACATTCACCTTTATTGCCTGGCCCTTCACGAAGGGATTTTGGTTCATGTTTAGTTACAATTATGAACTCAACTCTATTTTGTGAAGAAAGATGAAGTAAGTTGTTTGAATACTGAAGGGCTTTTCAACCAAGGCAACTCGACTCATTATTTAGTTTTAACGTTAAACCATCTAATCACTTCTAACCCTACTAGGTATTTAAATTATGAAAGTATTCATAAACCAACATTGAACCAATAACTACGATAACTACGAAATGCCTATTCAGAATACAGACAGTTTTACTCATACATCAGGGTACTAAGAGTTTATACAGATGAAATTTATTTAAATTACTCAGTTGATGTTTTTTCAACATTGTCTATGTTAATACTGCTAAATCTTTCTATAAGATCATTCGCAAATGGCTCTAATTTCAGATCCCTCTCTTCAGATCCTGTTGTAATTTTGTAGTTGTTGAACATTCTACAAATGCAAAGGTCACAAATTCTTTTATTCGAAACTAAAGTATCCCTCTTAACAGAATCAGGAGTTAGAACATCCTTCTTCAAAAGTTTGAACTTGAGGCCTTTGAGTTCATTAAGAACGTAGAATCTACTTCCATAGTGGGTATCTACGTCAAACTTTTCTGAAACAACTGCTGCACAACCATATCCATTTTCTGTATCTTCCCAATCGTTTACAGGTTTGTAAAGAGTACTGCAGTGATCACACTTTACGCTCCTGATCACCTCATAAGTCCCAAAGTATTTTACACAATTATTGCATAACCTTCTGTATTTTAACTTCAACAGCTCATCCTTTTTGTCAGGTTCAATGTCTATTAGTCTGCAGTAGCTGCGATGTCCACGTAGAATTCCCTGTTCGGCATCTGCAACAAAGAACCATGATTCCGTTGGGGCGCACATTCTATGAGGGCAACGAGAACAGTAGTTCGTTTGCATTGACATTCTTTGTTTAGGCTTATTTGTATTTCGAACATCATTTTTAAATACCTACCAACTAAGTTTCTAATTAATAATAAGTAACAATGGGTTACAAAAAGCTCAAAATCTTTATTTTAAACAGGCCTCGTATTCGCAGGAACAATACCATTCATTCTCATGTAACTCGTGAATTGTTGAGGTACTTCAGCAAGCACATGCGCAGCAAGAGCAGAAGGATCCCTTCCGACAAAATCATTAAACGATACAAATTGAACAATATCCCTGGCTGCTCTTTTATTTCCATACTTTAATGGCTCCACATCGCCATCCAAAACGTTCATGTCAGAAAAGTCAGCGTTTCCCACTCCCACAATAATAATACTCATGGGCAACACGCTAGCTTCTACAATTTCACGAATGGTTTCGTTCTTATCGCTGATGATCCCATCAGTGATGATTAACATGATGTGATAAGAGCTCATGTTGCTCCTGGCGTATGCTGCCGTCTGGTTGATGATTAGAGAAAAGTTGGTGGGACCGTATAATGTGACCGCATTAAGGCATTGATCGTAAGTGAACAAGACGCCCTGAATGGATTGCACTTGAACCCTTATTGGATCCAGAGATAGCGGGAAACAATGACTCACTTGATTGTTGGGCAATTTGGCGCCAAAACCAAAACAAGGGTACATGTGATCCGAATCATAATAGTCCAAAATGGAACCAATGCACCATATGGCAGATTGGTATTGGTTGAACTGACCTGGTTGACCTGATCGGTAGTGAAGTGAATTTGTGAATTTTGGATCTCCGTTACTTCCAGTAAAGTCGATGTTTATGGACGTGGAGATTTGGTAACCCGTGCTAATGTATTCCAAAAATGAATAACACCTTTCGTATTTGATTTGTAATTGCAATTCTCCTGCTTTTTTTGACTTTTTGCTCATGAATTGTGCCGATAGTCCATTTTGCTTCAACATTTGGTCGAGACATGTTTCGATCGATCCTATGAGTTCGTGCGAACCTGATCTGTTCCAGTCGAAACATTCGATTCGTAGAGTTCTAAAATTATCACCATTACACAACTATCATGATGAATCAATCACACGACTTCAAGTTACTTACCTGTTGTGAAGTGAGTTGAAACGGAGAGAACGAGACGTTTAATGTGTTTTTGTGCACTTCTGTTTTGTGCACGGGTTGCCACATACCACTTTCAGTCGATCTAGATATAACCAGGAAGGGGTCTTTTTAATGTTAGAGCGTGGGTGATTTTTGTTACCTGAGCTGCCAAAGAGGTCTTTTCGGTCTAGATGGGTGGCTCTAGCAGTAAAATGAATAATTGCATTTACGCTTGTTACTTGCTCGCTAATGGCAGTAATGAAACCTCTTTTTTCGTTTGGGTGTTTTGGATGAATCAGTGGTTGCTTGAAAGAACCTCCACTGGTCACAATGTTCGCCAACGAGCATTCTAATATTCCAAGAGTTTCTTGTTTGTCGATATTTGTAGATGAGGAGTCGTCAATATCCATGACTAAAAGTTTAATGTATTGGTTTCCTATAACATTACCAAACAATTCATGAATCGGTCATACTCTCAAAGAAATAATCTATAATAAAACTCTTAGTCCACTTTGGGTTTAAATTATTCTTGATTGTCTCAGTTCGTCCAATTTCAATCCAAGGTTGCGAAGTCGCATCTCTCATATAGATAATTAATTGTGGATCAGATTTGCTCAATACATCCAGGTTCCTCAATCCCTCACAAGAGAAGGAGAGTTCCACCTTGCTCACCAAGTCGTTCATTTTTAGTAATCACTCAACCGGAGAACAAGGTCTTGGCACATGTTGAGTTTAATGAACAAGAGAAAGAGGAAGAAGATGAAAATAAAATGATTTCGTTGATTTATTTAAAAATTCTGATTGAAGAAAATCTGAACCTGGCTCATTAAAAAATGTAACACATATATGAATATATCACAACCCATCCACATACCTATTCCTATTTTGCGATCTATAATGTTGTAAATAAAAAATATATTAAAAATTAATTAATGTTAAAAATAATTAATTTAATATTTAATTAATTAATTTAATTTTATCTAATTGATTGAGACGCTGCACTTAAATAATTACCGGGAGAGATCAGAAGAGGCAGAAAGACTTACGAGTGAATTGAATCAAAAGAGAGAGTACTGTGAAAAAGCAGCAACTGCTTTGGAAGACATTTCTAGGGACAATAAAGCTTTCATTGAAGAGAACACTACTTTAAGTTCCGAAAAAGAAATTTTCGCTCAGTATATAATTGAAATGAAGAAGCAAAATGACGTAACAAACGAGCGTAATAAGACATTAGAGAAGGAGTTTGCTACTTTGAAAGCATTAAAGAAGGAGCATGAAAATACCACTGCTACTTTAGAAGCATTAAAGAAGGAGTATGAAAATACCACTGCTACTTTAAAATTATTTGAGAAGGAGTTTGCCACAATCAAGGAGCACAATCAAAGGCTCCATGATCGTGTCACGTTGCTAGAGAGTCTTGCGGACACGAAGATGACGAAAGAATCTATGGAGTCATACTAGGTATCTTGATGTGGTGCAAGTACATCTTCACAGAACTAATAGTTTAAGTACGAAGTAGATGAAGATAAAAAGATTTCGTTGATTTATTTAAAAATTGTATTTTTACTTGTTGTACACTGATTTCAAGTAGGCTTCATAGTCATAACCACCTTCAACTTTAGGCATCTTGCTCAACAAGTAGTCTACCTCCTGCTTGTCGACCGAGCTTCTCAAATCTTGCTCTGTAACATATGCATTTCCGTTGGCAATTTGTCTGAAAGCACCAAGAACATCTTCGTATCCACCGCTGTCCTTTGATACTTGACTCATGTACTCCAAGAACTCCTCAAAGTTGATCGTGCCTGAGCGGTTCTTGTCATACGTTTGGAAGGCTCTCTCCAACTCTGCTTCGGGTACATCTTCTCCCAACGAGTTGCATGCAGCCTTGAAATCCAACTTGTTCAATTTACCATCCCTATCCTTGTCAAAGTACTTGAATGTCTCTTGGAAGTCCTTGATTTGATCGGCACTCAAGTTGGTGCTCTTTTGTGACAAGATGACTTGTTGTAAGTTTTCAATGTTCTTGTTGATGGTTCTGTTCAAGTTATCATGTAGCATGGTCAACTCTTGTTGGGTCACATCTGATTGTTCCAAAACTTGTGCTTGTTCGAGACCTGCAATGTGGTTGTTCAAGTTCTCGTACAATCTGTCGCTCTCGGCAATGACGCCCTCGCTCTTGGATGTTAGCGCGGCAACTTGTTCCTCGGGCGAACCGGCTCCGACTTGGTTGAATTCCTTTTGTTGCTCGGTTGTGTATTTCTTGTAGTTGGCAGCATCGTTGGCGAAGGTGGACAAGAGCTCTTCGTTTCCACGTTGACGTTGCTTCTCCAAATCCAATTCGCTCTTGCGGGCATCGATTTGTGAGGCGGCGTCGTTGTATTTTTGAGCCAAACCTTCGTAGGTGTTATCGGTGTAGATTTGTGCCGAGTATCCTGCATTTTGAATCTTTTGGGTCAAATCTGCCAA
This sequence comes from Acrasis kona, assembly GCA_026419775.2. NCBI lineage: Eukaryota > Heterolobosea > Eutetramitea > Acrasida > Acrasidae > Acrasis > Acrasis kona. The sequence continues at coordinate 45,452 of JAOPGA020001408.1, read as the reverse complement.
TTTGTTTACATTGTCTAGTTGACCGTTTAGGTCGCGATCAATGTTGTTGATGTGATCGGCTGCTGCTTCGACTTCCTTGACGCTGTTGGCCTTGATTGGTTCTGATAGAGCCAACTCGACATCATCGAAGAACATGTTGACTTGTTCTGATAGACGTGCAAACTCCAAGCAGTTGGCGATGATCTCCTCTAGACGCTTGAGGGCGTCTTGTAGAGCGACTGCCTTCTCCTCGCCCTTTTGCTTGATGGTTTGTTGGTTTTGGTCTAGGGTTTGAATGGTGCTCTCGACTTCTGGTGCGGCCTCGTGCTTGTATTTGATTAGATCGTCACCAACATTCTTGGTGATGGCAAGTGATTTGCCAACGGTCTCCAAGTTGTCTTCGAATGTTTCGTGGGTCTTGATCTTGGCTTGTAGAGCACTGATTGTGTCCAATTTGGATAAATCTTCGTTCAAGTATGTGTTTGATTTTCCTGATTGCCAATCGTGGATCTTCTTTCCACGAGATCTGAAGCGGTTCAAAAGTAACTCCAAACGCTTCATCAACGACAAGTGCTCTCTTAGTGCCTTATCGTAGACGTCTTGGTGATCGTTCAAGCTATCCCAATGTTCGGCCAATGCAGCAGTGGCGAGTTCTTGTGGTGGTTTGTACACGGGTAGACCCTCAGTCTTTTGTTTGTTACGAATGTTGGTCAACAAGATTTCTAGATCGATCCTCTCAACAGCGTGTGGTGGCTTTTGGACATCTCTGAAATCTCTGAAGGCAACGTCCTTCTCTAGAGTCTTGGATAATGAGTTTCCAAAGTGGTCGAAGCTAGTGTCTTGTAGGCTTCTGATGGCATCTTCGGTCCAGGCCTTGAAGGCGGTGGCACGACGTTCGTAGTCGTGTTCCATATCTCTTAATTCTCTCTCGCGCTTGCTGATCTTGGCGATCTTCTTTGCGGATTGTTCGGCCTTGCGAGCACCAGCGAATCTCTTCCAGTAGTAGGCGACATATGTCATGACGTTCTTCTCATCGGGTCTGTATTTGATCATATCTTCAGCGTCCAATAGTTGTGGAATGTCCAACTCCTTCTCGGCAATATCGAAAGCAAGTTGCAAGTTCTTGATCTTGTCTTCCTTGTTCAAGGAGTCAAAGTCAATCAAGTCGGGACGATGGGCGTGGATAAGGGCGCAGAAGGCTAGACCATCTTGCCATGAATCGGAGAAGTTGGTAACCTTAACGTTGTTGTATCCAGCGGTCTTCTTCTTGCACCATAACAAAAGACCATCACGTGCGCTCAATTCTTCTTCGGAAATGTCTTGAATCTCGAACTTGTGGATCAACACCCAGATCATACCAAGGATGGATCTTGCATCGTGACCGATAATTTGTTCGGCACTGAATTGAACTTTGATACCAACACTGCTGACGAAAGAGTTGATCTTGTCAACAACTGTGCTCAAGTTGGCAATCTTGTGGAACTTGGATGAGGGGTTTGGGTAGAATTTGCCCAATGTTTCGTCGGAGATGATCTCATACAAGTGAATTAGCAAAACACCAGTCTCTAGATCAGTAACCAAGTTCTCAACCTTCAAGTTGCGTTTGCGCAAGTGACTGTTCACCCAGTTAGTGAACACCTAAATATTGGTTATATAATTATTGGCAGCAAAGTAACGTACACGTTGTTGAATGCGCTCCCACTCCTTGTCCATGATAGTTTTTGTTTTGTGTTTTTGTGACTGGTTTCGAATCACATACAATTTATAGTGATGTTGACAGGTTGATGGGAGCCAATAGAAAAACACTTGAAGTCAATGTCAAGGGGTGATTGATGTGTTGAACGAAAATCAAAATATTGTAACGGCCGTTTATTATCGCTGTTATGATTTGTGAGTAACACTGGTCATGGGACGTGCCAAGTTGTTTTGAGAGTGTACAGACATCATCCTCATAGGATTCGGTAACTTCTTGCTCACAACCTTTGAATCATTATAAAAGTGAACCTCCTGGTCGCTACCAACGCGAGAGTAAATGTAGTCACGCTCCTTCTTGACAATACTGGAGTCATTCGTAAACAAAATACTTTGCGCAAAATCCACATCGGATCCTTGTTCGTGGGCCTTCCTGAGGAATCCTTTGTAGATCAAGACGTCATCTGCATAAATTTCCAACTCCTCCACACCCCTTGAAACAGTTTTTGAATAATTCCAAATCTAAAACTGAGTCACGATTACTTCAACCAAACACTTACTTTTATCATGCTGACCGCCACAGGTTCTTCGAATATCACATACAAATAATTGGTTTGACCAGGAATGTAGGGAGCCAGCCACATGTGACGATCGTTCCAAGTGTAATTTTCTCCATCTATCAATTTGTCCAATGTCCTAACGTCGTTCTTGTTGTTTGGTAGTTCTTGTATACTTTTCGGTATGGCCTGAACGTTATTTATGGTGAGTGGAATTTTATTGTGAACTGCGTCATAGATTTCGATGCCATTCAAGCCTATATAAAACTGATCTCCGTATGAAGAATTTAAATGTAGTTTGAAAACATCTGCGACGTTATAAATATTAAATTCGTCATCACTTACATCCACAAGGTAACAAAGTAGTTTCGTAATCCTGGGCCCTTGGGGTTTCCAACTTGCTTGATTTTGCTCTAATGATAGCCTCCTGTATGCCAGAATTAAAAACATATGAATTATGAACGCTCTGAAATTGTCATAAAGAGATCAAGAATTTTCTTACTGATTTCGGGGACGGTATGTTCATGTTCATTGTGAAATTGATGGTGTGACCAAAATCAAAACTAGAATTACCAGGAGCCTTTCTAACCATGTGGCCATCAGGTGGCGATATACAATTATCATCAATGTGTATTTTAATCTTTTTGACTCCTCTAAATGAATCCTCCAAACTCTTGTTATAGTTGAAAAACTTGATGGCGTGAATTTGTGTTTGTCTTCCAAGATCAATGCTCAAATACGGTTTCTCTACCATGGTGAGAGGTATCAGCCACATGTGCCTATCATCTGTTGTGATGTTTTTCCCGTCCACTAATCTAAAAATAATAAATCTTAAAGGTAATGTAAGCAAACTTACTTATCTAAGGTTCTGTAATCTCCACTATGACCACTTATACTGTTCATGTCTCTGGGATTGGCATCTAATTGGTTTACGTTTAATGGAATGTTGTTACCATCTCCATCAAGGACCTGTACCCCAGTTAGACCGACGTAATATAAATCGCCCCATGAACTTGCAAAGTAAATTTTGATCACTCTTCCACTCATGGCACAAGTATTCTGTACAGGCGAAGGTTCATTGAAGGCTTTTTTGGTAATGGCGCTGGTCATTGGTCTGGAGTTAGGATTCATTTTTTGGAAATGTACTTCTGGATTGAAATTCGATGACTGACGCACATCAACTGCTTGTTCAATGGTCTTTGTATCCACGTCTCTACTTGCTGTTTTAGGTCTGCTCTGTGTGCTTTGTTCGCCACTGGCATCCTCCTCTTCTACTCCTCCGTACTTTTCAGAATTATATAATTCGATCTTCTCAATGGTATCCTCATCTGTTGTGAACAAGATACATTCGGCAAAGTTCACTGATCCCGCCAAATTACCAGGGGCTTTTTGTATTTCGCCTTTAAAAATAGGAGTGTTGTCGAGAGATATCTCAATGTAACGCGCTCCGCGATATGAATGTATACGTGATTTGTTGTAATTCTTTTGGTGTAAGAGTAAAAATAAAATATTTACATACCCAGAAGCGAATCATGCTCACCGTTGTAGCATCATCTAGAGTGATGTAAATGTGATGATTTTTTCCTTTAGTGAAGGGAGTTAGCCAAACATGCATGTCGTCACACGTCTGATTCACGCCATCAAACAACTTGTCAACGGTCCTAGGGTCATTGTTGTATTCTGGAAGCACGTTGATATCAGCAGGATCCGCTCTTACCTGCTTCTTTACGTTTGAAATTTTGATTAAATCACCCCTCCCATCGAACATCTCTATGCCGCTCATACCCATATAGTGCGGATCTCCCCAGCTTGTCAAAATATTTACATGGAGATTTTTGCCTCTTGGTAGAGATGGGATTTCGAACAAATCGTAGGCTGAGTGCTCGTCGTCAGGTGTCGCATGGGGAATGGTCGGTATCTTGGTAGCCCTGTCCTTCCACTTGCTAACTGGAGATGCTGTTGATATGGGAGGTATAGATACTGGTGGTGGGGAATTTAAAGATGGTTTCGAAGACGATACGCTTGTGGGTCTATATATAATCTATGGTCGTTAGTAATTTAGATTGTATGGGACATACTTCATATCCATCGTCGCTATCTTCGCTGTCCTGGCTATCATAGTTCTCCTCTCTGCTCAGCATACCTTTGTGATTTGTTTTAAAGTGCATAAGGGAATCGAAAGATTCGTCCAGAATGGTTTTCTGTCTGATGGTTTCCCTAGATGGAACCTTCTTTCTGGCAGAACCCAAATCCTCCTCTTCTTGTTGAGCAGCTGGCACTACTGGTGACATTTGTCTTGACCTTGGTCTAGGCGGACGCTGCATCACTCCATTGCTACCAGGTCTACTGTTGGGTAGGCTTGTACTTTCGCTTGGTTGCTGATAATTTATGGTGCTAGAATCTTCATCTGTGCGTCTTTTTTGTCTTCTTGAGTTGTTGTTTGGTCTTGGAACTGAGCCGCTTGTTTCTCGATCAATATCCCTCAACAAATCTTCGCTTGTGTATACCTCTTCTTTGGTCTCATCGAAGCTAGGCTTGCTCCGACTAGGGGGCCTTGAATTTACCTTTTCCTCTTTTGTATCCTGACCGCTTAACCATATTGGAACTTGATCCGGTCTAGTCTTTTTGTAGGCTTCTATGAGCGGATTTGTATCAGCTCGCTCTCTAACTGTCGGATTCTCCTTTTCAAGACGCGGAGAATGATTTATTTTCTGATTGGAGGATGCACGCTGCAGTTTAACAGGACGTGAATAAGATAAATCATTTGTGATATCTATATCTGAAAGAACGCTAGCAGAACTTGAAGTTTCTGGGCTACTAGACGCTGGTGCTGTGCTGATTTCGAAAAGTTTTTCAACAGAAGGCTGCTTAGCTACTTTTATGGGTATATCATCATAATTTCTTGTCTCCTTCTGGACCATTTTCGATTCCAAATCAATCACAGTAAAGTGTTCAAAAACGCTATTCCCATATGCTCTTTGAACATCGCCTTTCCAAACCATCTGGCCGTCTTTTAATAGCTCCAAACTCTTCACCCCCTTCGAGCTCTCGCTTGGATTTTTATTGTAGTTCCATATTTTAACCTGTGCCACTTCAAACGAGGCAGGAACAGTAACTATAATCTCAAGCGTATTGAGAGTGGGTAATGTAGTTTGCCACATGTGTGCTTCGGAGTTTGTATTCATCTTTCCATTGAACAAACGCATAAGGTTGATGTGGGCTCCTAGCCCATTTCGAACTCGAACGTTTTGCTCATTAACTTCATATCTATTCTGGTTCGAGTCGTAGAACTCAATTTCTGTAAGGCCTATGGTACTTTCGTGTCCCCATGTAGAATGTAATCTAAAACTAAGTACCTGGTCTTTTTTTTCTGATTTTGAGCTGTTTGATTGAGAATTTGTAATTTCGGTAGGATCTTCGAAAATTTTAACGTCAACTTCCTTGTTTTCTGTTTCTTCTAACTTCTCAAGAAACTAATGATGTTAGTTTGGGTACATTTTGTTTGGTTACTTTTAATAATAAGTGTTGTTTGCTCTCGTCTAACTGTTTCATTTTACGAATAAGGACGTTCATGGTATCTTGGTCTGCTTGGTCATCCGACAAGAAATCTTTATCATGGTGCACAATATCTTGACTAGATGTCGCCATCTTTCGTATAAAAGCTATTTGGTTCCTACTTAAGGTAACCGAGCGATTAAGCGAGTCCCCAAGAGCGTCCATGTCATCATCGCTGTTATCGTCTTCGAACATTTTTGGTTTGAGTGATCCTCTTCTGATTTGGTCTGCTTTTGGTTGATTGGCTCTCTCAAACATTGCAGTCTCGTCTTTCGATGTTTGACTCGCTTTTATTACAACATTTTCGCCACCCTTGTTCCATTTTGATCTAGTGACAGGTTGTGGTTCTATATCCTCTTCTTCCTCATTATCATCGAAACCACTCAATGACTTTTTCGAAGACTTTTTCGCGCTACCTTGTCTGGTTGGCTTTTTGTCAGCGTTTGCCCCGTTCCAATTCATGCTGAATGCTTTTTCCCGCTCTTTCATTTCCCTTTCTCTTGGGTTAGTGCTCTCCTCAATCTGTCTTTTCTTTTCTTTGTTTTTTGCTTCTAGCTGAGCGAGATAGTTTAGAGTGCCTGTTGTTGCTGTGACTTGCTTCCTGTCCTCATTTCCTCTGGTGTCAGCAATATTAAATGCTTGAGGTTTGCCCCATTTTTTCCTATTCACATTGTTCTGACCTGATTCCTGATAATCGAAGTCTTCAGGATCCATCTTGTGTACAAGTAATCGCGCACAATCAGGTAGTTTACAAAAATATAACTAATTTGAGTCGGGCATCCTAAAACGAAAAGGACATATATATCAAGTGGTGTTAATACTTGTATTCAATTATGCAATGATTTGACTTGAAATAAACATCTATCTCGAAGTAAATTCTTCTTAGCATTGACAAAACAATTCTTTCAAGTCAACCACTGTAAAAAACATGCTCAGAAGGTCTTGGAGGAATTCGAGCGATTCATTAAAGGGGCTTAGTGCTAGTTCTGATAAATTGGAGCAAACAAAAAGCTTGGTGGACCCAATACTAACCTTATTAGACCCTGATGACGAATATGTGACAAGTGGTAGATTTTTGCGCATAAAAAGCAACGGCACACATAAAGTGAATACATTAATATTTTGTACCGATAGTATATACAAACTTACAGAGGATCAGACTAAAAAAAGGAGAAGCCTAGGTGATGATAGAAGATCTAGTATTAGAATTCCAACATCACCTAAGAACGAACACACCGAGGTCAAAAACAGTTCGAAACTTGATTTAAACAACGGATCGAACTACGCTGACGGTGTAATTATTGATGTGAAATCTAGGTTCAGGGTATCCTGGAAAATGCCAATTCAACTTTTAAACTCTGTTGAAGCAGATTTAGAAGACGAATCAATCTTCATTTTGGACACTGGAATTAGCAAAAAACAAGGCAGCGCAAACAAACGATACAAGTGCGAAAGACCAACAGATAGGGATGAATGGATGATGATTATACAGCTTTTGTTGTCTGAACATTCACAGATCTTGTTTGAGAAGACACTCGGTGTTATACCAGAACCTGAAGTATATCAAATCCACGCTTACATTAAAAACAAAAAAAAGAACGTACGATGCGTGGTATTTAGCAACAAAAGAATTTATTATGTGAAAATGCAGCAGGGGGAATCAGACGTCAAGAAAACGCTAGTCAGATGGAGTGTTGCATACTCGGCCATCTCTTCACTCACCATAAAGGGACCTGACGAACTGATTGTCAAGTTCGAGAAGTCAGAGTTATCGAAAGACAAGAACACAAAAGGACTCAAAGGGACTGATAACTGTACAATTCTTTTTAGAGGAGCCGACGAAACGAATAACTTTATCAGAGAGCTGCAGCGGTTATATGACGCAGAACTTCATAAGAGCATCAAAATCATAAAATAAAAAAGATTTATCAAGCCATAGTGGCCCTTCCTTTATTTTTCGGCATCTTGTGCGTTAATTTTTCAATATCCGTGTTTCTGTACAAGTGGGGAGCTATATCTATCAACCAAGCTGGTTCAATCTCAATGATCTGCCTCATGAATTCTTTATTCGTAAACACCAACTCATGATAAATCACCCATCGGGCTTGCGTCTGATATGTGGAAGATGAAGGATGAACATATACGGTTTGAGGTTTGTGGAAAGTTCTATAATTACCGCTTTTTTGTAAACTAGCAGCATGGAAGAAATAACCTGCAGTGATGGCTTTTCTAATCAACGCAGGGTCATTATTAGTTTTCAACTCTACGCCCTCATTCTCCATCAACTTTATTAATTGATTTCTTACATCGCGTGCCCTCTTCATACTCTTTACTTGAACATAACTCTGCATACACCAACTCTTATCAAAACCATTCTCTTCGCACTCTTTATACACTGCCAACAACATCAAATGGTCGCCTCCAGGTCTAAAAAAGTTTTTTCTCGCATTATCGGCATGAACAGCTCTCTCTTTGGGTCTATGAAACACGCTTCCGTTCACATTCAACATGGCGCACAAGGAAGCAACCTCCTCGCTACAGCCATAGCCCTCGCTAGCAATCAACATTTTGCTCATTTGAGGATCGAGAGGAAAAGCAGCCATCTTCCTTCCCATCACGGTCAGGTCACCGCCGTCGTTCAACGCACCAAGAGCATACAACTGTTCAAGAGCAGCAATTAAGGTTTCCACTGGAGGTGGGTCCATAAAATCGAAATGAATCAAATCGTTTATTCCCAATGTTTTCAACTGCAATACAACATTTCCCAAATTCACCCTTTGAATCTCTGGAACAGGTGCGCTCAACAATTCGTTCTTATAGCTCCAGCTGGTGTACAACCGGAAGCACTTTCCAGGACTCACTCTTCCAGCTCTTCCAGCTCTCTGATCGGCGCTTGCCCTAGAGATTGGCGTCACCAACAAGCTCTCCATTCCGCTCCTCGGATTGTAGCTATTCTGTTTCACAAATCCACAATCAATCACATATACGATGCCGTCGATAGTGAGCGATGTTTCTGCAATGTTAGTGGCCAATACGACTTTTCTAGCGCCTGGCGGAGTTTTTTTGAAGATCTCCGCCTGCATCTCCGTGGGCAACGTTGCATAAATTGGCGTCACGATCAATTCCTTTGCTTTTTGACCAAATCCCTTGACGCGATCTCTCAACATATCACACGCCGTCTCAATCTCTTCTTGACCAGTCAAGAACACCAAAATATCGCCCTGAGGTTGCGTGAAATGTACTTGTAACACGGTAATGACGCTCGCTTCCAGATAATCAGCTTCTGGTGCCTTTGTGTATAAAATATCCACGGGGTACCTTCGACCAGGAATGTTAATGATGGGAGCTCCATCAAAGTACTCGCTGAATTTCTCCGCTTGAATGGTGGCTGATGAGATTAATAATTTCACATCGGGTCGAGCGATCGCAATGTCCTTGACGAGTCCGAACAGAATATCGGTGTGTAAACTTCGTTCGTGTGCTTCGTCTACGATGATGACGCTGTAGCTCGATAGATCGGGTTCGCCTAGGAATTCCCTCAGCATCATTCCGTCGGTCATGTACTTGATGATGGTTTGTGGAGATGTGCAATCTTCGAAGCGAATGCTGTAACCGACTTTATCTCCTAACGTGACTCCCATTTCTTGTGCCACGCGTGCTGCTACGCTCATCGCTGCCACTCTTCTTGGTTGCGTGCATGCGATTTTTAAATTATTTTTGGTGTATCCATCTTCGTACAAGTACTGCGTGAGCTGTGTTGTTTTTCCGCTACCGGTCTCTCCTACGATGACCAGTACTTGATTGTCTGCAATCATCTTCATCAAGCGTTCTCTGTGAGGATAGATTGGTAGGCTCTTTCTGGTCTTTTCAATGTCTTCTTGTTCATTGTTGGCGGTTGATGATGTTGATTCTAATTTTTTCAACTCTTCCGGTAATTCCATCTTTCCTTTTAGAATGTCCTCTGCGATGAATTCGATCTCGTCCTCTACGATCAATTCGTATTGTTTTTCGTTTTGATCGGGGTGTTGTTGATCTCTACTTCCGAAGCGCATGGTGGCGGAACCGATCTTGTACTTTTCCCATTTTTCGTGTTCGCTTGGTTCTGGTTTCTTGTTTTTGTTTTTCTTTTCTTCGTATCTTTTTGTAAGCACCTGAAACCTCTTGTCTTGTTTGCTCTTTTTGAGTTCTTCATCGTAATAGGCATCAGGCATGACGTACGTTTCGATTTTATTAATGTCCTCCCTTGATCTTGCGTACTGTATGATGTTTCTGAGATTTTGTCTGTTTTCTAATTCACGTGCTGTCAACTCGGAGTCGGCCCACATTGCTTCATCGTCTTCGAGCTCTTTGATGAGTTCTTCGATTTTTTGTTCTTCTCTTTTTCCGAGGTAGCGTCTTCTAGAGTAGTCGCGTAGCTTTGATAAGACTTGCTTCCTTTCTCCGCCATCTTCGAAGAGTTCATTTTTAGAGTCTTGTAATTTCTTGGTTCCTCTGTTTTCCTCAATGTTTTTGGTCTGCTCACGTATACGTTCGAGTTTTGCATCTTGTTCTTGACGTTCCTTGTCCCTTCGGTCTTGCTCTGATTCTTGAGGTTGTGGTGGTGGTTCGGGAGTGTTGTCAACAAGTCTTCTTTTGATTTCAGGTTCTGGTTCATTGTCATCAAGAACGCTCTTGTCGCTTTTTTTGCGAAGATGTGCGATTTTACGCTTTTTATCCCCCTTGTCCTTTTTTTTGGTTTCGGTTGATTTTATCTCGTCATCATTGATCATGCTCACAAGATCGTAAGTCTGCTTTTTGGGCTTTGATTTTATCGTATTACTTTGATTTGATTGATTAGATATTCTAGACACCAGCTCGGCTACAAATTTTTGTGTTGTGTCGTTGTTCGGCACTTGCACAAGTGCCAATTCTTCAGTAATGCGTTGAGGGTCATTGTATTTTTTCGCTATCGATATAATATATTGAGCAACACTAGCTTCTGAATATCCTATGACGCTATGTAGTTTATCTTGAACCCAACCAAGAACATCACCCATGTTGATGTTAAATGAAATAATTGAATGTTCCTATTACAATCAAACATTCAAAATGCAGAGATAAGTAGGAAACCAATTAATTAAGAGTGTTGCATGTTTCATATAAATTAATCTCAAAGACATTTATTATAGTTAAATTTGAAATCTACTTTCAGGTTATTTAATCTACAAATCTTCATAAACTTGCTCATTCTGACTTCCAACATTGAATAAACCCTCGCTATTTTTGGTGTTAACCTTAAACAATTCACATAATCTGGTGTGCCACAACATCCCCAACATGATAGCGTAATAAATTATCTCAACATTCAGTGTTATACCCTCCGTGACTTTAGTCCTTACATAGAAGGGTACAGCAAAATTAATAATAACAGTCACTGGGAGAATAACAAACCAAGGAGCAAACAAAATACCGAACACTTTGTAGAAGAACAACTTTTTGGCATCGAATTCCTTCTTCATTGTTGTGACGAGGGAATAAATGAATATGCCGAGCGCAACCAGCCTCAAAATACTAATAACAATTCCAGGTGTGGTTTCGAAAATATATTCGGCGTCAGTCTCTGTATAAATTCCGATTTCAACCCAAACAAATAAGAAAGTATACAAGAACGCTAGAGTCACAAGAAGAGCAGAAAGCACGTTCAAATGACGGATATAAGTTTGAGTGATCAACCAACCACTACTAATAGAGAACAATAGAGCAATAAATAACAACTCCGCTATTAAACGTATTGCCAAAGAAGAATCGTTGAGAATGCCAACGCCATGCCCATTCTTGCCATAGGCCGCAAAATGTGCGAGCAGAGTTGTTACATGAATCACAAATAAGCACAGTGATGCAAAGTAAATTCTGACCATTAAATGTAAAACTTTTGAGATTAATAATCGGATCACATTATATACGGCAAATGCATAAATGATCAGAACCACGGGTACGATGAAAATTAATGTTTCAAATAGACCCTGCCTCTCAAAGCTAAATTCTTCTTTAAAGTATCCTTCAACATTCTTCCAGTGGAACTTGATCTCAATGAGGTAGTCTTCATCAGGACTGGGGGCTTCAAAATCACACGCGTCCAATAATAAATACCAAAAATGATAGTTTTTTTCCTGGACAATTGTTGTATAATCTTGTTGGTTTAGTGGCACCACCGATACTGAGAAGTTTCTTATGTTATTACACGAAATGTCATTAACACTATAAATATGTAAGCAGAGCAACAAAATATATACTCATACCTTAATAAATCAGACCAGTGACTACCAAAATACAAATTAACATTCAAATTGTGTACGCGGGTAAGGTTTGAATCCAATATTTTCCATGAGAGTGAACCCGTTCTGTCAGTACCAACTTCCAAATTGGTGTCGAAACAGAATTTATCAAGGTACACAAATTTGAAGCTGTGTAAGTCTCTCGCACTAACGATTGATGTTGTCACCTTCGCTCTGCAGGTGAAAATCACAATTGCCAGGAACAAAAACGTTGTTGGTTTCATCGCGGAGTTGTGAGTGATTTTTGTAATTTTTTAGAAGCTTCGTTTTCTGACATGGTGCTCAATCAACAAGGTGTCAATCACTTGTTGAGACAGATAAATTACATGAAAGGCAACCTATTTTTCCTTATATTGATTATAATATGAATCTGATCAGATAATTGGAAGGGTTCAAAGTAAATTACAAACAAATGAGATAATAGAAAATTCTTGTGCATTTGTGAATGTATTGGATAGCATTATGATTTTTAAATTCATTTATTTGGTTGAGGCAGTAAACTTATTGTTGCAATTTAACTCGGACGTCCTGAATCGTGTTTGCTTTCTATTAGATGCAATCCCAATTCTGATAATTGATGACCGGTTCAGGCCTATTCTACCTGATGCATCATAATCATCGTGTGCATAGTCAACTAACATTGTTTGTCTTCACCTTCACCTTCATTTGTAAAGAACAACCTAATGATAGGCCATAGATGTTTGAAGAGATGCAGTACTGTCGTACGCAGTGCTCAGCAACTACGTTTCTATCCATCAGAACACACTGATTATACTCCGACTGCGATCTTTACAACCCAAACCGGCTATGATGTTATCCACGATCCATTAATGAACAAGGGAACAGGTAAATCACAACCTCAACTAAAATAACCAATAGGTTTCAACCGAACTGAGAAGGATCGCTTGTTGTTGAGAGGATTGCTCCCGCCACGCTCTTTGGACATGAAGATTCAAGCAAGACGCATCATGGCCAGATACAACACTCTCACAGATGATATCGACAAATACCTGTTTTTGGTACAACTACAGGATCGAAACGAAACGTTGTTCTACCATGTTTTAGCCTCCAACATTAAGGACATGGCACCAATCATCTATACCCCAACAGTGGGCAAAGCCTGTCAATCTTTTGCAACCATTTTCCAACGTGCAAGAGGCATGTACTTCAGTGCCGAGGATCGTGGCGAAATGAGAGCAATGGTTTATAATTACCCAGTTGAGCACGTCGATGTCGTTGTTGTCACTGTAATTTACTTTTTTTCATTTCCACTAACACAACATTCTTCAGGATGGTGGTCGCATTCTTGGTTTGGGCGATCTTGGTGCAAACGGAATGGGCATTCCAATTGGAAAGCTATCATTGTACGTTGCTGCTGGGGGAATTAATCCTGGAAGAGTCCTTCCGTGCATGATTGATGTGGGAACCAATAATGAGAACCTACTAAATGATCCATTCTACCTTGGAATCAATCGCAAACGCATCACCGGAGATGAGTATTATGAAATTGTGGAGGAGTTCATGGACGCCGTGACGAGTCGTTGGCCCAACGTGTTGATTCAATTCGAAGATTTCACACCAGACAAGGCACCAAAGATCCTCGACAAGTACAAGAACAGATTCTTGACTTTCAACGACGACATTCAAGGAACAGGCAGCGTGATCGTGAGTGGTGTTTTGAATGCACTTAGAGCCTCCAACCAATCCTTCTCTGATTTACAAAATCAAAGAGTGGTCGTGGCTGGTGCAGGTGCAGCTGGATTGGGTGTCGTTAATGCCATTGCAAATGCAATGAGAAAAGAAGGAGCGGATGATTTGACATCCGTAAGCATTCATTCATTCGCATCATCTCACCAATGTAGTTAAAAAACTTTTACTTGTGCGACAAGGACGGTCTCATCACGAGCGCAAGAAAAGTATTAACAAGAGAACAAACGCCATTTGCTCAAGTACGCGACGATATGGAGGAGGGATTGAGCTTATACGAAACTGTAAAAAGAGTAAAGCCAACCATTTTGTTGGGAATATCTGGAATTGGAGGTCTTTTCAAAGAAGAGACCATTAGAGAAATGTCCAAACATGTGGATAGACCAATCATCTTTCCACTAAGCAATCCAACCAGTCAGAGCGAGGCCACTGCAGAACAAATTTACACATGGACCGAAGGCAAGGCAGTGTTTGCATCTGGAAGTCCATTCGCAGAAGTTGTTTTGAATGGAAGAACGTATCCTACCAGTCAAGGAAATAACATGTTCATCTTCCCAGGAGTAGGACTGGGTTCGATTGTGGCCGGAAGCAAAAGAATAACCAGTAAAATGTTCCACGAGGCGAGTAAGGCCTTGGCTAATTCGGTCCCTGCTGATCGCTTGCAGCAAGGGTATATATACCCTGATGTGGCCGATATAAGGAGCGTGACCATTGAGGTTGCTGCTGCTGTTGCTTTGGAGGCCATAGAGGCTGGATTGGCGGATAGAAGCCTTAGAGATCAGTTCCATGAAGAGAATATTGATTTGAAAAAGTATGTGGCGGAGAGGATGTGGGAACCAAAGTATGTGTTGTGTTTGTATTGTTCTAACCTTCTTGTAGCTACAAACCAATCATTTATAGCAAGACTAAATAATTTTGTAATAAATTTATTTTTTTTGTAATTACTGTCAACTTGTATATTCACACGTGATATGATGATGAACAGGTTGATTTTCCGTCACTGCTCACGGAGGGCACCAATATATAGATACTCTACCCTCGAGACACCTACGCCTAAAAACAAGACCGACACTGATAATCTTTTACAAGAGTTGTCGATGGAGATTGATCTTGAGGATGACCCAAACATTTCTCTATCTAGTTTGCGCATTGGTCAAGAAGTATGTTTTTTGACATTTTTCATGTGTTGAATATTCCACTTTAGGACTTGATTTTGAGTCAAACCCACGCCCCTAAATTGGGCCTTCTTGATCCTCGCCCAGAAGACTATGATGACAAAAGAAGCAACGTTAAACAACTACTCACTGCTGCCGATAGAAAAATGACACGTGATGAAGAAATTTCCTTCAAGCCATTCAATTTCAAGGCAGAGATCCATACACCAACGGAAGAAAACTCATTGATGGCATCGAAAACAGATTAATCAAGGCCCACGTCAACGATAGCATCAGGCACAAGATGCCATACGTGTAAATACAATAATGCATCAATTCACACTAATCTTTGCAGAGTAAACCGCGAACAAGTATATGTAGAAAAATTAGGAAGCAAGAAATTGTTCGAACAAGTCAAACAAACACTTGTAGATTTACGTAAAGAGGATCCAAAGTTTGCATACACCGATGATCAATTCTACAGCTTCTACACGAGAGCATTGTTGATGGGCGAAGCAGATCCATTAGCCTTGTTGGAGAGGGAAGTTGATTTGCTCGGAAGTTACTCCAGCGTTGCAGGTGTGGAACGCATCTTGGAACCATGGGAATTTGCACAATTAAGAAGAGATGCGGTAAGATGATCATTCGTCACGAGCTAATCATGTAGGATTATGGTTATTTGAAGGCCTTAAGATCAGAAATCATCGACATGCCGGATCTCAACGCAAAAGAAGAAATCATCCCCAAACGTTTATTAAAGGAATACATGCGAATAGCACGCACCAGGGAAGGATCCATCATCTCTGATGTGCTCAAGGATTACATTTATCACAATCTGGGCCAATACTCAATCTTTTTCAGACAAAACATGCGCTTGGATTACAACGGCAACATGTTGGATTTCGTGGAGCAGAATTTCGACAACATTGTATCCACTCCAATCACCAATCGATTCGAACCACATGTACAATCTCCAGGATTGGACGAATTGCGACAATTGAATCCACTATGCGAACCCATCGATCCAATCTCCGAATTATACAAGAGGAGATTAGCGCACAACATGTTGGAAGAGGATGATTTGTCGTTGGATCATTTGGACGACGAACACTTGAATCCAGACGAGCGATTCTTGTTGGATTCAGAAAACATTGACAGGACTGGATTAGATCCAGTGCTGTTGGCTCGCTACAAACCATACCTGATGGACGATCCCACGTGGGGATTGATGAATCGCCTGTTGTACCACTCTGCAAAGGAACGCGACGGTGCGTTCAAGGACGAAACGTTGGCGTACATGTGGACTCGATTGGGCGGTGCATCTGGATCGGCCTACTCTGGATACGACAAGAATGTAATCTTGAAGAGATTAGAAAAAATGTACACTCAGATCAATCCTCTTCGACTGGAGAGAATTGTGGATCGAGTGTTGAAGGTGGTGGGCAAGTATCAATCGAAGAGAGGATTCATCAACAGAGTGGCAAACAAGCCCAGCGTGAGAGAAAAGATCAAAACGGGAGTCAAGGCCAACGACGGATTGGAGAGGAGCAAGCAACTGGTGACCGACAGTGCCACCAACAATACCATGAGCACCATTTATCGATTAGCTGAATTCATAGGCAAGCCACGTCCAAAGATGGTTGGCGTGTTGGATTCGTTGACGCTGTTGACGCAGCGAAAGATCAACAAGCAACAGTTCGATCAAGTAAACAGGAACGCTGCTCACATGGAGGCAGGTGAATATAGAAATGATTACGAGTTCTTGTACGATGTGCTGTATCCCATTCATAGCTACGAAAATAAAAAAAAGCCGAGGACTGATTTGGGCAGCGCTTACAGTCCTAAAATTAAGGGTGGTAAATCCACTGGAGTGGGCAGGAGAAAGTCTTGTCATGCGCTGGCCAGGGTACAACCTGGTAACGGTGTGTTTTTGGTGAATGGAAAGAATCACCTTGATTACTTTGATCGATTTGATTTGAAGACCATCGCCCAGCCCTTGTTGTTGACGAATAGTTTTAGTCAGTTCGATATCAAGGTTACGGTCAAGGGTGGTGGTACGACTGGTCAGTCAGAAGCTGTTCGATTGGCTGTTTCGAGAGCATTGGGCTCTTTTGTACCTGGTTATGGAAAGGCGTTATTAAAGGCAGGACTCATGAGAAGAGACATGAGAAAGGTGGAGAGAAAGAAGCCAGGTCAAAGAAAGGCACGTGCCAAGTTCCAATGGGTGAGACGTTAAGTTGTTTGATAAATCTATTCTTTAAAAAAGCGCTTTTTGAATTCAGCGTACATAATCTCTCCGTGCTTGGCGAACAAGATAAAATCCATCGAAGTGATTTTTCTACCAATCCACATTCCAAGAATTGCAGAGTAAAATCCAGCACACAATAATCCAATTTCTACCTCCTTGTATAGTTCTGTGACCTTCTCTTCAAAGTTACTGATGAGCTTTGACTTGTCCTCGATTTCTTGATCATTGTTATCAACGATGCTGTGACCCTCCGCTGCTAAAAGATAACATTTCATAAAGTCAATCATGTCTTCTTTGGAGGGAAGATTGTCGACGGAGAGAAAGTCATAGTGAGGACTTCCTTCATGTCTCTTGTCAACGTTACAAATCAATATAATACATGCACCTTACTGAATAAAGGACTTCCATCATCAATTTACCAATATCATAACCTCTAAAGTTATAGTCTGTCACCTCATAGTCGATCACCAAAACTTGATCATCCGGCTCTAAATTTCATTAAATATTTATAAATTCGAATCGTTACCAGTCACGAGTATATTTCCAGTCCAAATGTCATTGTGAGACCAAACAAGATTGAGCGGACGTACAAGGTTTAACACAAACTCAATTTCTGTTGGGGTAAATAAGTACCTTAACTGATTTACAGTTTGAACGCTCTGCTCATCTTCATATTTATTGGGGTCGCAATTGTCAACTGCATCATTCAAAAATCTATCAACCGCTGCGTCGATATAAGATTTCCTTGTACCTGCTTTTAAACTCCCTAGTAAATGTACTGATGCCAACTTTGATGCTAACTTTCTTCTATAATTTTTTTGATTAATTTCGTAATTCAACATGTTTCGAGAGTTGAAATATTGCTCAATCCTCAGTCCCTTCTCTGTATCAGAAGCGAGTATCTTTGGCCCCAGTCCAGCAGAACTCATCTTCTCAAATGATGTGAGTTCTCTGGCCTCGGGTTCTCTTATAAACTTCCTGAGTATAATTGGGTTGGGGGAAGATCTATAGGTCATTGTCAATTATTCTAAAAATGCTCTTACATTTTACTTTGGTCAACAACCCTGTATGTTTGTCTGGAGTTCCCCATTCCACAAACTTCAAACTTTACGTCACTACATTTCACTTGACTCCATCCCTGTAGAGAAGATTTGATGAATCCTAACTCCTCTTGGAATGCATCCATTTTGTTTGTTTAATTATGATTTAAAGCACCAGATTTATAGGATGTCTGTAATAAAAATAGACATTCAATTTCCAGTTGCTTTCTGAAGTATTGTTTGGATTGTAATTTACTCAACCAAAGTAAGATCTACACATATCCTTATGGAAGTAATCTATCTAAATAAAACAAATCTATTTATTTCTATAATAGATTATATAATGTACAGTGTTGTTCCTAAAAGCCTAAAATGATTGCAGTGTGAACATGTTGCTCTTAATGTGTATTTTTGCTGCTCTTCTATGTTCAAAAGTAACAGCAACAACTCTGCATAATGAACAGAGAAAAATCCATGCGATGGCTGATCCTAACAAAGTAATAAAGAACGTAAGAATCCATGAATCCTTTATAATGATGAAGTATAACACAGTAATGGTCAAATGTAGTGGGGCAACGATCGAGTATAATAAAAGATACACCCATGAAAGTATAACTTGTATATATGGTGGTGACAGATTTGATGTAATACCCACCATTAGAACAATTGAAAGTAGAATGGTACTTATTATACAACTAATCTCCATAGCTCTATCATATTGGGGGAACACGTATTCTTCTTGTTGAGTTACCGTTATTGACCCAGTATCTCTATACTCTAACAACACTGTAACAATTGCTGTCATAAGGCAAATCAACACCAAAAGAAAAGTGTTCGATATAGCAAGGATGGCACCAAATCGTTTGGACCACTTGTACTGATTCCTAATGTATCTATCCACTGGATGTTGGGCTGGCATCAGGGATGTGGTCTCATCAGAAACCTTCTTGCCCAGACATGACATGTTCTGCACATTCCTCGCATAGACGGTATCGTTTGCTGTTGCTTTTGCAGGCATTTTTGTTTTTGCCTAATTTCATTCTTGTCCATTTATACCATTTTTTATTTTACGGTTCATCAAATCAGTATTGTTTGGTTGGCAATAGATACAAAAAGAGACATTGATTGATGTTTTGTAAAGAATAGTTTTATTACTTTCTCTTCTCGCTTAACTTTCTGAAAAGGGGCTCTGCAGCAGTTACTGTCTGGTTGAGCTTGAGCTTGGCACCTCCAAGCTTGTTTCCAAGATGAGCACAAACAATGTTATCAAAGTCCCAATCCTTGATTACCTTCAATACCCAATCTCTGAATTCGAAAGGAGCGGCTGGGTAGTTGTAGAGTCCAGGATCAATCTTGGGGTGGAAAATCATGTCTCCCTTCTTGATGCCGAAGATTTTGAGAACTAAGCTGTCCTCGTCGGCGTAGATGACTGTGTCATCAATATGCATGGTTCTGCTTGGTTTGTGGAATAACCATGCACTGTTGAAGTGGTTGTCTTCTGGTTGAGGGTTGACGAACTCAGCGCCGGCTGGTAGTCTAATTTCAACATCGGGATTCCACTTGTTTCTAATGTTCTGTTGATTTAGGTCACCCTTCCATGGAATGTCCTTAACTACTCTTAAATGTCTTGGAGTACCATAGAATGGAACTGTTGGGTATGCATCATAGAATGCTTTGAAGTATGTGGTGTGGAAGGGATGTACACCAATGATCGCCTCAATGTTGGCTCCATTGTTGGTCATTCTGTCCAAAGCACTCTTTAAATCGCTAGTTAAATCAATAGTATCTACAATTAGGAATTTTCCGTTTGGTAGCTTGATAACAGACATTTGAGTATCTAGAGTAATTAGATTTGAATCTTCTAAAAGACTTACGAATGTTAACAACAGCCATGACTCTAAAATTACCACGAATGTTCCAGAAGTTTGGACCAATCAAGACTGGCACACCAATCTTCTGGTCAGCGATGGTCACAGTGGCGATGATGGCAATGAGTAACGCAATGATCGTACGGTTCATGATTATTTATAAAAGTGAAATTGTCGTTGTCAACTGATTGAGATGTTTATTGAATTGGATAACCGCGGGATTTGATTATATTTGTATATCCCTCGGGAAACATTCTCCTAAAATCGATTCCGATGTTGCATCCTGAAATAAACGATTACAACCCAAGATTTTTTATTTATCCTACAATCAATCTTGATTCTTTATAATTTCAAAAGGTACGAACTAGGCGCTTCATAAATCAAAAGTGATCATCAATGGGAGGTGATCTGAAGTGATTTGAAACTCATCTCCTTTCAATACCTGAATGATGGTGGACTTGTAGTATGAATCAGAATATTTTTGATTGCACATAATATAATCCAACCGCATTTCTGTGGCATGTGATGCATCATAATTCATCTTTGTGGGAACCGTACTCATGAATCTACCATCAAAGTAACAATGTGAGAGATCCTTAAGCTGTCCCTGTGACAGCAATATGTTCATCGGATCATAATCTATGGCAATCTTTCCATCTTGGTGCTTTAGAAACTTTTCAGTTAGGGACTGTGAGTTTGATTTTGATAGTAAGGATTGAACTAATAAATTTTGATCATAATGAGAAGAGTCGTGGGGAGAAAGAGTGTTGAGGTCACCAAGCAACAAAAGTGGTTCGTTGTTCGCGGAGACGGAATCTGTTCTTTTTACAATCTCCTCACATTCTCTCATTCTTTTTAACGCACTGGTGGGGGTTAAGTGGGTTATGAATAGATGTAGTCCGGGTGAACCTTTTATTTTTATGTGTAATAAGCCATGCCAAAATGGTCGGTCTTCCGAACACTCATCTTGATTTGTTTGGTGTAATTCAAAGTCAAGTTTAGACATGACGCCTACAGAATGCCCAGAGTGACTGGTATTTAGAACAAAATTATACTTATACCCACATAAAAGGGAAATTTGCTTCATCGTGTTATTGTCGTGCCAACCATTCAATTCGTTCAAACAAACTACATCGCAGTTGAGTAGTTTGATGGAAGACAACAACCTCTTTCTGCGTTGGACATCTTCACATCCGTCTAAAATATTCCAATGGAGTATCTTCATGGATTTGATTTCGGTCAAATTTATCATTACAAAATTTGTAAATAGAACCAGTTGATTATTGTCAAAGTCAATGGGACACTTCAAACGCCACTGAATTCCATTAAGAGGCGTTCGACAATAATTCAACATGCAGTACCTTCTAAATATAATTAAACTTATTAATAATTTAAAGAGTGTTATTATAAGATCGGATTAATAGAAAGGTTAAACTACATAAAGGGTAGATCAATCCAACGACGAATATAAAAATAAAATCACAACAACCATGCAGAACACATTCACTAACCCTACGATCATCCCTGGAGCCGCCGCGCAACCCATATACTCAAATAATGGACAAGTTTCATACCAAGTCCCACAATACACTGAAGAACAGCTCCTGTTAGCACAACAGGCCCAATCCTTGTTTGATCAGCCACAAAGTACCGGCTTCCAACAGCAACCATCCTCTCAAACCCAATATTTCCAGAACCAGACCGGTGTACAACAACCAATCTTGACACAGTCCCAACCAGTTTTGAACCAACAACCAGTTCAACAACAAGCATTCGCCCAACCAATCGCCCAACAATCAACCCCACAACAACAGGCATTCGCCCAACAATCATTTGTAGCACAACAACAACTTTTGTCGCCACAATCAAACGTCACCCAACAGCCCACACCACAACTTGTACCTCAACCAGTCGCTAAACATTCACTAGAGGCAGACATTTCAAAGGCACAAAATGAACTAGATAAAACCATCAACAAGGTAAACAAGAACCTAGAGAAGCAAATCGAACAAGATGAAAAAGAGATCGTTAAGGACCAACTTCATGCCGTCCAATGAAGAATTGATTCAAAAGACTGGTGAACTTGAAGTCGAGCACATGAGGAAGAACATTATAAGGAGCCAATACCATGATGTTCAAGACGAACTCATCCAAAAGGTCGATCTTGTAGATGTTCCAAAGACTGGCATTGTCGCAGCAACCACCAAGGATGCCATCAACACCGCCTACAACACAACTGCAAATGCCGCCATTGCAACTAAGGATGCAACCGTGAATGCTGCAGTTGTAACAAAAGACGCCGTCAAAGATGCAGTTAACGCAACAGTCGATGCTGCAGTAACTGGTGCAGTGGTCACCAAGGACGCAGTCAAAGATGCAGCCAATGCAACCGCTAACGCTGCAGTAACTGGTGCAGTGGTCACCAAGGATATTGTCAAGGGTGCAGTAACCGGTGCAGTTGATGCGACCGCTATTGCAGCTAACGCAACTGCCGAGGCTGCAGTCAACGTCGCACAAGCCGTACCAGGTGTGTACGAAAGTGGAAAAGAGAAGGTGATCGACGCAGCGCACAAGGCTCAAGACATTGCAGTTGAAGTCGTACACGGAGCACAAGTAGTAGCAGAAGTCGTAGTTGGAGCGGCTGTTCAAGCAGTCGAGGCCATCAAAGAATCAGAGACTCTTCACAAGATTGTGGATGCCACTGCAAACACTGCACAAGTAGGTAAAGAGGCCATCAAGGACGGTGCAGTCATCGCAGTAAACAAGGCTCAGGATGCCTACGATGCAGCCGTACACAAGGCAGAAGAACTCAAAGAAGAAGCCAAACACGAATTGGACAAGGTAGAGCTAGAGGCCAAGATCGCTGCCGACAAGGCCAAAGAAGAGGCTAGAAAAGCAGAACTAGCTGCTGCTGAACCAGTCAGACACATTGATGTTAAACCAATCACGGTAGCACACAAGCAAGATTTGGAGAAGGATGTGATCGAGACAAAGGAGAAGCTATTACAAGAGCTGCAATCAGAAGTGGAACCTGTCGTCGATAGACGTATTGAAATCAAGCCAGTCACCGTGGTAAAGAGCGATCTACCAGCTGGTGCGGTGGTCACTAACGCAGAGACTGCCATCAAGAAGGAGTTGGTGCAGGCAGAATTACAAGCAGTAACTGCACCAAAGAAATTAGAGTTGGACGTCAAGACTGAAGTGGAACACGCAGAGGTACAAGCCAAGGGCCTTTTATCATCCATGTACGAGGCTGCTGTAAATGCTGCTGCTTCAACAGTAAACGCTGTCTCCAGTGCGCTTGCACCAGTTCCAACCACCGAATCAGAAACTCAAGTTGATGACGAATAAAACAATTTTTAATGATATGTTTATTCTTGTTCGAACGATGCTCCCTTCCATGCGTATCGATCCCTGTTTGGATCAGCAACGATGTTCACCATACTCTTCAACTGCTCCAATGGCATCAAATCCGTCACTTCCTTGTATAATCTTTCTGGAAATCTCGATAGTCAATAGATTCGGGACCAGAAATGCAATCCATTGGATTAATCTTTACATCTCCGAATGGAGTCTCAAAGTGATATGGCTCGATATTTCTCGTTCTTTGCTTCTCTGCTTCGTAATCAATTCTTCACCAAGCAAAAAGGTCCGATGCTTGATTTGGTCCTCTTGATTTGCTTTCCATCTCGATTATAAATGTTGTAACCAAACCTCCCATGTGTATGAATAATCCATTTTGAATGTCGCTTCCCCTCGTGGCCATACTGACCTTATCTCTCAACTGCGTCCGCTCTATATTGTTTCCCCAGCTGAATTTTGGTGACATGCCACACACCACCTTGATTCTAATGGGTGGTTTGTCAAAAGTGCTTCCTGTCAACAAGTAAAACAACGAGCAAATGTCATTCATATTAATGTGATAAACGGTAGTTTCCCATCTTCTGGCCTTTGGTAGAACACTGTGTCACCTCCCTTGAAGTCCTCATTCAAATAAACAATGATTGTTGAGATGCTTCTCTCATCTTCTCTTTTGACGATGCAATTGTCCATGTGAGGTTTGAATTTGGCACTTTGCGAATTTGATGACTTCATTTAATCTAATAGGTGTCCATATTTCCTCGTTTGAGAAGCCGAATAGTTTTGTCTCTGAGTTTCTAAAGTCTTGAAATAGACTAATGTTTTTTTGAGAAATCTTGTGGTAAAGTAAATCAGCAAGATCAATGCTTTTAACTAGTACTCTGTCGTTATTACGGTACTCAGCAGGATACTCGCCACTGAGAGATTCATATCCAAAAGATTCGCTCTGCTTAGTTTAGTGATTTCTGGGCTAGCCAGGAAAGTTTAATGAGGGGGGTTTAAGGTAATGAAATTTATACCTTTAAATGAGATTACAACGGTGTGAAAAAGACATCGACACTCTTGAAGTCACACAACCCGATGGATGTAGCATTGGCAATCAAAGACAAGGGTAATATATTATATGAACAAGATAGGTTAGATGAGGCATTGGAGCATTTTGATGAAGCCATTCAAATAGACCCAAAGTGCTTTGAGGCACATTTCAACAAAGCATCGGTTTTGGACGACTTGGAACGTTACAGAGATGCTCTAGAATCATACCACGCAGCACTTCAACTACAACCGTATGATGTTGATACTTTGGCTGGAATCGGCGATACATTGTCCAAAATAGAACAACTTGCAGAAGCTGTTGATTGCTATGATAAAGCCCTCTCCATTGACAGATCAAACATTACAATTTTACTGAAGAAAGCAGACAACCTAAACGATTTAAACAGAATTGAAGAAGCAATGGAGTGTTATGAAAAAGCAAACGAGTTACAAGGGGAGGAAGATGAGGACGAGGACCTCTGCGATGAGGATCATGAACACACAAACGAGTGCGGACACCAACATTACATCGATGACGATCACTGTGCGGAAGACCATGAACATGGAAGTGATTGTAACCATCATCAATAAAATCTCTTTTGATAAACAATAAGTCGTGAAAAATTATCATTTTATTTGGAATACTCTACGTTTCCAGTGTCAAAACTTATCTGTACTCGTCTTATGACAAGTGCTCTCTCTCTTACATATTACAATTTTATTGTTTGATATTTTTTATCAAAACATTAGATTCTCAAGCATAGGATATTCATTGTAATTATCTGCACCTTTTTGAATCATCAACAGTGCTATTGAAATGTGGTCCATATTCTCCTTTTCATTTACTTCCACCCAGTCACTCGTATCAAAGGTTGAGAAGCTTGACTCACAAATCGACATAAGTCCTCCGTTCCAGTCATTTGCTCCAAAGAGCATCATCATCTCAACTATATTTAATTGACATCCCTCACATGCACTCCGTAAACCTTCGTTCCAATCACTGGCCCCGTGCTCGATTAACAACAAAGCTAGGTCTTTGTGACCGTGAAAGCAGGCAACTTCTAAGCACTCGTCCAAATTACATGCTCCGTTATCAATCAATAACTGTACAATATTTTTTAAATTATTTTTACAAGCATACAGGAGTGCTTCATCCAGGTTGGTGGCACCATGGTCGATCATGAGCCATACCATGTGAAAATTAGAATCCTGACAGGCTCTGAGAAGGCACTGATTGAAATTATCAGCACCATAGTTTATCATGAGCTGTGCAGTTTTTACGCTTCCACCAATGCAGGCACTAAACAGACCGCTATTCCAGTCGCTTGCTCCATGCCTGATGAGCAGTTTTGCAATATCTATGCGATCGAACTCACAAGCAGATGACAGACCTTCGTCCATGTTATCTGCACCTCTACCAATCATGTATTTTATTAATTTTTTAAAATTCTTCTCGCATGCGATAGCAATTGCACTGGTCCAATCATCAGCGCCGTGATCAATTAGAATTTTGGCAGCACAAAGATTATCATTCTTTATTGCTTGTAACAGAGAACTATTAAAACAGTTAGCTCCGTATGATATCATCATCTTGATAATATCTATATGACCGTATTCACTGCTTACAAACAAGAAGCCATTCCAGTCATCCAGGGTACCACCATATTCGATTAATGCATTCACTATATGAATATGTCCATTTTGACAGGCCTGGAGCATGGCGCCGTTCCAGTCGTTGGCACCATGTTCTATTAGTAAGTAAACAATATCAAGGTGTCCCTTAAGACTGGCTGCACATAAGGCTTGGTTCCAATCGTCAGCACCAAGAGAAATCATTAGTCTGACAACTTGCTCGTTGCCACCCAAACATGAAGATATTAATGCTTTATTGTAGTCTGTGCAGTAGTGTATCAAAAGTTGTACAACATCCATATGACCTCCTTTACTTGCTTCGCACAATGCTTTGGAATAGTTTTCAGATCTATACTCAATCATGAGAAGCACAATATCCATATTGCCACCTCTACTAGCCCCGCTCATGATGCTGCTCCAATCGCTCATGCCCATGCTTATCATGTGCTCAACAACATTAGTGTCTCCAAATCTACAAATCTTCTCTGCAAACCTAGATGACCACTCACCGGCTCCTATAATCTCGTCAATATCGATGTATTTTAATAGGATGTTAAAGACTACTTCGGAACTATAGCCTATTAAAGAATAGATACAATCCTGGAAATAGGATTGGTTTGAGTATTTATTTATCATATAGTTAAGGACAGTTAGGTTGGATGAAAGGATGGCCTGTTTGATTATAATCTCAACCACCTCTCGATAGCAGTTATGATTCCTCATAATGAGGCGGACAGTTTCAACATTTAAATTATTGGCATCTGCTTTCACATAAGCTCTTATCGTCCTCACATCTGCCATCCTTTCGATTGGAAAACAATATATAAAGTTATAAAAATCGTTTTCTTTGGCTGTCTTGAGTTTAGCAACGTCCTCACAACTGTGTCCATAGTCTAACATTTTCGAAACATTCCGTGTTCTTATTGCATCTCTCCAGGACTTTGGCGTAGGAAACAATTGTGGTGGGTGTTGTGCTCCAATACTGTCGAAGATGTTTATGCTCAGGTCATAGTACGGCATTCGTCGTTGTTGTTACTGGAAATTTGTTTAATATCCCGTTCAAACACTGTTTTGGTTGCAAAATCTATTACTAAAAAAATATTCTATTTTTAAAACTATTTACTGAGTATGTAGCAACGATTCGTTGCCCAGTCCGAACCGGTATAGGTATTAATTCTGATGAAGAGTTAACACATAAATAGTTCTTTGAAGAACCAATACCTCTATTATATCTATCAAAATGGATACAAACAAACTAAGTTGATCATCAACCTCGTAAGCAACAACAACATTACTAGTAATTAAAAAAAGTTTATTTAAATCTTCAATTCTTGTTGCAATGAATCGAACAAGATCTTGGCGGCATGAACGTCACCACTTATTCTGTTAAAGTGCAAAAAGAACCCGGCTCCTTCTTCTGGAATGGTACTCATAGTAATGTCGAGTTCAATATCCCCCCTTTCATGACCAACTTCACATTTTACACGAATGGTGGAGTCACTCACAGTGGTCATTTGTAATTGTAACACTTTGAAGCTTCTGCTCAATTCACTCATAATGTCCTGTTGAGGCTTGTTAGAATGTAGTGCAAATTGTGGGTTGAGTCCAGGTTTTGGTGAGGAGATTTTCTTTTTCCAAAATGAAAACCATTGCATCCCTTTACCAGGTGGTGACGCTGAAATGACGTCATCTGGCTGATTAATGTCCATAATTCTTCTGCGAAGTGCTAAAGCTTTATCTGCTCCTTGATTAGCGTCATCCTCTGGATCGATTGGATTGTTAATGGACACGCTCATCTTTTGATGGAATGTTTCAATTTTAAAGTCACCAGTTTCTTCCTTCCTCTTCTTGAGTAGATTGTACATGACTGCTTCAATGTTCTTAGTGACGCTTAACAATCCGTCCTTGACCTTTTCGACGTCGCTCATCCAACCCAATTGATTCATGGCCTGAATGACCTCTGGGTCGATCTCTAGGTTATCTGGGCTTGGCTTGCCGCCGAATGGACTGTCTCTGGATTCAAGTGGAGTTTTCATTCCCTCGACTTCTGCCTCCTTGTTAATGTCTTCTTGTTCATTTTTCATGATTTGAGCGGCTAACTCTTCTTCGTCCTCAATCTTCTCTGCCTTTTCTTTTAATCTCTTTTGTTTTAATTGCTCGTAAGTGGGTATGGTTAATCCATGGGAAGTGAGGCCATTCACGTGTCTGTCCATTCTTCTCCACCAGTTATGTCTTTTGATTTCGGTGATGGTGATGCGTTTCTCTGGATCCATACAAAGCATTCGTTGTATGATGTCTCTGACATCTCCAACAAGGTAACTGGGAATGTCATAAACACCAGCTTTGACCTTCCTCAGTAGGTTTTGAGTGTTCTCATCATCAAAAGGAAGACGTCCCTTGAAAGATTAATTGAAAGATGATTACAAAAGTAACTCACAGTCAGAAGAGCAAACAAAACAACACCACACGACCAGACATCGGCCTCTGTCCCATTATATCTCAATCCTTTTACTACCTCAGGGCTTGCGTAGTGGGGCGATCCGCAACTAGTTTCGAGTAATCTATCAGCCTCTAGAAAGGACGCCATACCAAAGTCAGCAATCTTCATGTTTTTGTTCTTGTCGAGGAGGAGATTTTCTTACATGGTTATTGATAAATTATAATTAATATGTACCAGGTTTGAGGTCTCTGTGACATATCAAGTTCTGGTGACAGTATTCAACGCCTTCGATGATCTGTTTATAAAAGAAAAAAGCTTCTTCTAAGGATAGCCTGCCCTTCTTTACAATATAGTCGAAAAGCTCACCCCCTTCAATGTATTCCATGATGAGGAAACTAGGTCACGTTTTAATTGACAAGACTCAAACAACACTTACAGATATTTTTTACTTTGTAGCACATCATATAATTTTATGACCGATTTATGATTCATCAACTTTAGAATGTCAATTTCTCTTTCAATCTTCTTTTTGAGTTTAATGTTGTCTGCCAGAATGCTCTTGTTGATGATCTTGATGGCAACCTTATCATTTGTATCTTTATGGACCGCAAGTTTGACTTTTCCTATAACCAGTAAGAAAAATGTATGCAGTGGCAATCACACCTGTTGCTCCCTCACCAAGAGTCTCGCCAAGAATAAAAGGTCCTATCTTCTCTCCACTCATTTTTTTGTTTTTATATTGTCATAAGGTTTGGCTTGAAATGGATCGACATGTGATGAGTCAACTGAGATGGTGCTCATCAAGAAGTGACAGGGTCTAACTATTGCCAATTCATTATATTTCTATGAAATGCAGGAGGTCCCTGGATTTGGAATAGGATCTACTTGTTAGCCAATTTTGATTTTCTTTTTATTCATCAAGTACAAAAAAGATTCAAACAAAACATGTCACAAAACTATTTATAAAACACCAGCATCCTTTGGGAACAATAATCCTCTGAGCTCAGGTAACTTTTGTTCAAAAATAAGTTGTAGACGTTGATCCAAGGTGTTGTTGACCTTGATGCGATCTCCATTGGCGGCGACGACGACACCTCCGACAGAGTCCTTATCCAAGTAGCTACCTTGAACAACGGTCACCTTGCACCTCAAGCCACCTGTGAGGTTGCTGTATTCTTTTTCTGCTTCTTTTGCTGCGCTGCTGGCCAACTGGTAGTCGGACTCCTTGCAGAAGACGTTAACGGTGTCCTCAGTCAATCTGATTAAACCCTATTATTGATGATGAGTAAAAAACAAAGACTCAACATACTTGGAGAATGAGCTTCTTGACAACCTCGGTGTACTTTTGCTTGTCGCTAGTCAACGAACGGACTTGCTTTGTAGCGTCCTTCAATGTGTCGCGAAGTATTTGATCCTTGAGCTTAAGGATGTGGAGTCTAGCATCTTTAACTTCATTTGAATGTGCACTAAATACCATGGTTAGAAGCAAAGTAAAAAACATTGTGCATACATCTTCTTATCGACTTCGACTTGCTTCTCCTTCTTCTCGTAGTCGGAGCGAATCTTTTTCTTTGCGGATTCAATGAGGTTTAGCTTTTCTATGGAGGCATCTTGGTCGGCTTGAACCTCTAATTCGCTCGCCTTTTCTCTAGCCTCGCTCAGAATAAACATAATCATCTGTTGAATCTTGTCATTCTGTGTGTTGTCGGCAAATCTTTGTGGTTGTCTAGTTGCAGTGGACATTATTACTCCTGTGTTGCTCTCAAGTTTGGCCTGAAGTCGTTGTGCTAAAGAGTTGACCAACCGCAATTGGTTCAGCAAACCGGAGTATTACAACAATTAGGAAAAATAATCGAACAACTACCGTTGTAGAAAAGAAAAGCATTTATAAAGTAAGCTTATTTTTTAATATTAACTTCCGTCATTTAAAAACTCTCCTAAAAATCTATCAAAATCCATGTTTGACAAGTCTCTATCACCGCTGTACTTAAAATTATTGTGGGAGGATGGTGTTGTCCCAATCAACAAACTCGCGATTGTATTTTTAACATTTACAGCAACAGGCGAAACAGGTGAAACGTCATTTTGATTATGAGTAAATGACATAGACCTCGACAACTGCTCTTCATACATCCTTACAGCATTCTCTGCATCTCGTACCAAAGTCCGGTATCTTACAAAAACAAGTTCAAATCGAGATCCAAGCGTCATCAAACCCTTAATACCTAGTTTCAGGTGGTGTACAATATCAATTTTTTTAGCAGGAGGTGCTTTGGACAACATATCAATGTGGACAGAAATAGCAATACAAACAGGAAGAATACAAAAAGCACTTGCAAGATTAAAAATACCAACACTAGTTAGAGTGATTATTAAATTTGCTAACTGCAAAATAATGGGATCGTCTCCTTCGAATACTGATGTCGTGTTGGACCCACTTGCAATCAATAACTGTATCTTGAGACCTTGTGCAACCATCAAAAATGATAACCGCTTCAAACTGTTATCCAACTCTTCTCCTTTTGCTGGGTATGTATCAAATGTGTGACGTATCTTCTTGCTTAGTATATCAATCATTTCAATGTCTAGACGGAACCCATCCGTTCCATTTTCAATATCACTCAGTATCATGTCCAAGCATGGAATGAATTCATCAATGTCTCCGACAATTGGTTGTTTTTTGTTTTCGCGTGCAGCCAAGTACTTTTCATAATCTAAACGTTAATGTGAGAATGTGAAGAAAAAGTTACATTTAACAAGAAAGTAGAGCCCGAGAAGGAGTTTGACTAGGCGCTTCATGTCAACCTCTTCTGACATGAGGCAACCATAACAGTGATGCGTTAAAAATAGACATCTTCTTCTCAAAGTCCTTGTTGTCCTTTCAAAGGCTGTTTCGTACATACTGTGTGTTTCGTTCGAAGTATACTTCAAATAGGCATCAACGGTTGTAAAGTAGAATCTTGCTTTATCAACTTCGCCCTCTAGGCTATGGTACATTCCTAACAATTGTGACTCTTGATTAAAAATTAGGAAAATACCTGAATATAAATTGGCGTTGACAACGTACTTATCGGTTAGAACTTGATCATATATGGTCGCCAGAAGATTTTTACTAATGTCATAACACCGTGAGGCGATAGTCGGTACATCAAACCTCTTGTAAAAATGTGCTATAAATATTTAGTACGATAAGCACATTGATTTTGCTACCTAGAGTGGCGAACATTGCTGCTACTTCCGCCCTGGTGTGGCCAGTATATTGCATGTTCGAAATATCTACTTCGCTCATCAATTTTTTTCTTATAGCCAGCAGAGAACGGGATTTATCTTTATCGATGCACAGTGGCGATACCAAATACAAATGTTCGAAATAATTATCAAGTTCGGGAGAGGCTAACTTTGATAAACTTGGTAGCTTGGGTTGCGGTTGTAATTGTGAGTGGTTGAGAACAAGATTATTTGTGTGTGTAGTTGGGGGTACTGCGAAAGTTCTATCAAGGTACGAATAAGTGTCTTCCATGTGTGTTGCCGGTAAGTTTAGTATTGGTTTCAAAATGAGGTGCTCGTTGTTTTGTGCTTCGACTCTGTTTTGAATCGGGGGAATGCGTTGTTCACTCGCCTCCGCTGAAACTGTATGTATTGCCTGATTCAAGCTTACTTCTGGTTGTGTATTTTGGTTTACGGTTTGCCTTTGTTTTTCCTTCTCATGCATTCTTCTTAAACGTTTCGCTGGTACATAATCGTAGGAACACGTGTCCGTCTTGTTCTTCTTCAAGCACCCACCGCACACTGGTAACTTTCTGTCGCATTTTCTATGTGAGGAATTGCAATTGCTGCATGCACAAGAGGCAATAGCTTCTGGGGTGACTGTCTCACCCTCTGTGTTCATTGTTATTTTTTGTAATCCTAAAATGGATAAAGTCGTATTCATCGAAACATTCTAAGGTTCGTAAAGATTCATACATACGAAGGGATAACTATTATCCGCTTATAAATTCTCTGAAGGTTATATTATGAATACTGTCTGTGCCGATGATGTAGTTTGATTTTGTAAAAGTTATCGCTAACCTTTTGTTGAACGCTCCCGAATCAACAAATTTGTTTAGTTGACAGTTGAGCAAAATGTTGATGAGTCAGGTGTTGCTGTTGACAGCTGTTGTATTTTGCCTCACATCATTTGCTTACTCGGATGGATGTGGAAGAAATGGGCTACCCAAACCACCTTTACTCCCCACAGAAGAAGCTGCGTGGGGTGGTAAAAACACATTCAAGTGGAGATCGGAGGCAGTAGTCGCTAATGCAGCTTCCAAATACTTGAACCTGTTTTGGATGCTATCCTCAGATATAAACGATGTATTCTTGTCGATGCCCGTACAAATGTTGAGTGGCGGTGATAGACCTTATTGCGATGGGCAAACCACAGCATCTACTTGGTTTGCTCAATGGCCATACAACGAACCACCTATAGTCGGAGCATTGGTACATTATCAGATTATTAAAGAAAACAATCATATGCCCAGCGTTGCTTTTGTATTCAATCAACATTTAAATTTTAGTGGGGAGTTTACTGTAGATTATATATTGAATGGAACAAGAGTTAGTCACAATTTCCAAGCCTACAAAACTCCAGAGGGATGGTCAAAGTTCGTGTGGGATCCTGCGCCATTGGAGCTTGAATTTGCAGAATACCCCATAAAAGATACTACCCTTCTTGTAAAGCTAAAAGGATACAAAGACTGGTTTCCAATTAGATTTTACATGCCCGTTCACACTGTAGAAATGATCAAGGATTCACTACCCAAGTCACAACAACGTTATGCAGACGGCCGTGATTTATTTGATAGAGAGGATGTAAGATACAAGCCTAATGAATCGAAAGAGTCATCTTTCAGACAATTAATAAAAAAACACCAAGCAGGAACTTTGTACAAAAATTCAAAAATAAAAAGGACTGAAGTGCATTCTAAATTTTCTGCTGGGAGAAGGTCTCGAAAAACATCTGTTGGGACATCTTGGAACATTTTATCGGAAAGTCCGAACGAGGCTCTGATCTCAAGTGCTTATAACTGTCTTGAAGGTAGGGATATTGAACTAGAAAAGGAATTGGGAGTTGCAAGCGGATCCGGCTGGCACAGAGTAGGCGACAGATCAATTTCACTTTTAAATGATTTGGAACCGAAACCGATACTTATTGGTGTTGGATCCAGCAATCCTTTTCCTTGGCCTCTTCTTGGTTCTGGTGATTTTGCATTTGGATTGAGCGACACTGTCTGTGTCCGATGGCTCATGCCAGGTGAGGCATTGCTACTTGGTAGGGGAGACTCATGGACGGACGGAAAACATACTGTTGACCAAAGTAATTTCAGATGGTACACGAATCCTTTTGACTTTGATTTTTGTGTGGAGCAATGGGTTCATAAATGTAGTTTAACGGAAGGTTTCATGATTCAGAGTTCATGCGACGCCCAGGAGGGCAGCACTCAGTATTGCAAAATGTAAATAAACAAGAAACAGTTTTCTAGATTGGTTGACCTTTTCATATCAAAAATTTGTCTGTGAACAAGCTACCGGACCGAACACAACAAAATTGCGAGCGTGTATATAAATGTCTAAAGACAATCGACTAGATTATTTCAAAGACAACTACCAAGATCCATCTGACGACGAGTTTGATCCAACTCAGTATTATTACAAACGAACGGAGAGGAATTCAGATCTTGAGTTTGAGGGTATAGTAAACGGTATGAGCGCATATGATACCACGATGGGGATGAATACGAATCCTTCAGCCACAGGAGCGCCCTTTCAAAGTACATTTCTTTAAAAAACAATAAAATTAAAAGCTATAGATCGGTTCAACGGCATGCAACCCATGACACAGGCTACTCTAGGCTCAGGTATAAGCTTGCCGGGAATGTATGGGCAACAAACTCAAGTTGGCAATAACAGCAGCAGCAACAACAACAACAATTTATCCTCTTGGTCTCGGATAATGATGCCACAACAAGTACAGAATGGGGGCACTGTGCAACAGCAGCAACAGCAACAGAGAACAAGAATGATGGCGAGTCCCATCAGGAACCAGAATAACGGCGTCATGCTGAACGGACCCATGGGGCATCCCGCCATGGGCTCAGGAATGGAGGTATGCTCAACGTACAACTCTTCTTTTTAAATAATAGGCGTATCGAACGGATGGTGCACTGATGGCAATGATGAACTCGAATAATGAGCAGAACATGTATGCGTCCACGCAACAGCAGCAGCAACAACAACAGCAACAGCAGCAACAAATGTACACGCGCTCGAACGACGTCAGGATGCTCATGCAACAACAAATGATGGAGCAACAAAGACTTCAACTACAAGTATGTGCTCGCGTCGCATCATTTTTTTAACACTGCGTTAGCAAAATTCAGGCGTCTATGGCGGCATGAACAACATGTTGGCGAGCGATAGCAAGTATGGATTGATGGGCCTTCGAAATGTGATCAAGATGACGGATCAGGATCTCAACGTTCTGGCTCTTGGCTTCGACCTCACGACCCTCGGGTTGAATCTGAACTCGTCAGAGTACTTGTACAGTTCTTTTGCGTCGCCGTGGAGCGATCGACCGAGTTACATTGTACCAGAGTTCAAGATACCGAGTTGCTACCTCAGGGCGCCCATCCCCATCAAGGAATGGCAAGTCAAAAAGTTCAAGGAGGAGACCTTGTTCTACATTTTCTATTCGATGCCACGCGATCAATTGCAATTCATTGCTGCCAGGGAATTGATTAGTAGGAATTGGCTGTACCATAAGGAGCAAAAGATTTGGTTCATTCAAGCACCCGACCCAGAAAAGAAGAACACATTTATTTATTTCGATCCCACCATCTGGAAGACATTGAGCAAGGACAACTTTGTTGTAGAGTATGATAAAGTGATGCAACTCACGGACCTTAACGTAACAACATCGAGGAGGAATTGATTTTGTATACATGAATGATTAAACTGTTTACGTTTGAATTAATTTATTGACTTCTTCATAAAAGTATTGTGTGACTTGATTGGGATCGGCGATTAAATCTTGATAGGTTCCCATGCCCATGTCCAGCTGGTTGTTGTATGTGTAGACGCCCACGATCAAACCTAATCGGTAGAATGGAGGCACGTTAAATGCGATGCGTTCCAATGGCATGCCCAGGAAGGTTAACAGACAGGGAGGTCCTCTCACGTTGGACGTTACCACGCTTACCTTGTCGACCATGCCGCTGTATACCCATCTGTAGAGAGGACCAGGTAGAGGCATGTAGGGCATCAGGATTGCAGATGTTTTGGTCACCATCACTTCTCCAGCATAGTTTCTACTCTTGGTGATGTGTGCCACTTGTTTTAATCGGGCCAGTGGATCTTGGATATGAAGTGGTAGTTCGTGGAACAAATTACCCATATTCACTACCAACTTGCTCTCGTCGAAGGACGTTTTATTGTCAATAATGTACTGAGCTACGTTTTTAATGTTGCGCGTGTTCACAGCAGTCATGTTGCGAACCAAGTATGGCTCTCCATTCTCGAGTTTATTTTTCTCTCTTTCGGATCCATTCTTCAAGATGTAACGGCGAAGAGCGCCTGACAACGAACTCATCACAACATCATTTATTGTTATTTTCAATTGTTCGGTTGTGTGCCTTTTACAAACATCCTTTATTTTACTTAATGGAATCGTCTCCTTGATGGAGGAGTACTTGTAGCGTTGATTTCCATAAGCATTGGAACTCGCTCTAAGAGAATGTTCTCCTTCTGCTCTCATCGATGCAATTCTCAAGAATGACCAAATGAATCCGAAGGAATTGGTTATCAAGTTGAATCCTTTGAATGAGCCTTGTTTGTTTAGAAATTGTTCCTCTGCGCTCTTCTTTTTCAACTCGCCCAAAGATTTCTCATCAACCTCACAAATGTGCAACAAAATGTCAGCTGACGACATGCCATCAAGAATGCAATGGTGCATCCTGAACAACATGACTGATTTGCCATCATTAAAGTTATAAAGGGTAAATTTATAGAGTTGCTTTCTTGGGTCCATGGGGGTATTAATCTCTTCCTCTAAAAGTAGCCTGATACGTGTCAGGTCCAGCGTCTCATCCAGTTCATGGTGAGTAAGGTAAGTGTCTAATATGTTGTCATCTTTGATTTCTTCATAATAGGGCCATCCGAACCAACTCGTTCTAAGTCGCGATCTAAATTGAAGATAAGATCTTGTTTTCTTTCTTATTTGATCAACAAATTCCTTTTTGCTCCTGTTTCCGTCAAGTATCAACATGGCATTAACATGATTTGTGAGCGTCGCATCAATCATATAGAAGAAGGCGGACTGAGGGGTTAAATAATTCAATTTGTCTTTCTTCTTGTTGTTCCCTGAAAGTAAGTAGTACAAAGAAGTCAATGCCAAAGCCATGGCACCTACGACATAAGCATTGCCCATAATTTCTTTTTGATTTTATACAATTTCCCGTCAACCTTGTTTCAAGACACACTATTTTGTAAAGTACATCAAATAAAGATAAATATTTTTAATCATCCCTTACATACACTTCATAATCAACAACTCTAAAACCTGCCGAGCCAGCCAGAAAAGATCTTATCTCCGTTGTTTGTGGTTCATATCCTGGAACAGAGAAGCTATAGCCAAGATTTGAGTGACTGTGATAGCCGGCATTGCTTTCATCTGCGATCAGGATATCATGTCCAAACGTCGGACCAAAATAGGCAGAGTGTCTTACGCTATGCTCAGAGTGTGGTCCGTTGTTTTCCACCTTTGTGGGCGGGCGATTGACTGGTCCACTTAAAAAGAATAAGAATGTTTCGGGATTGTATTCACTTTTGGTGATTTTTGGACTCTTCCATGAGATTGGTGTGTATCCCCCAAAAACGTGGTTGCTTTCTGATTTTACAATTGTTATTGACGGACCTCTGTTATCACATCTCTTGTGGAATTCATAAGCAGAATAGCCGTCTCTTGAAGCTCTAATACATAACTTGTACCCTTTAACTGCATTTTTAGGGAACCAATGAGCAGGTATAACTTGATCGCGTAGGATGGTTGAAGGTATATCATACTCAATAACATGGTCTACGTACGGTAACTCTATAGGTTCTGTTTTTGTTTCAAGTTTGTTTTTCTTCGATTCCTCAACTTTTTGTTTTGGTTCCGACTCCGCATTTGAACTCAATGTAGTATTACTTTGTTTATGCAAGTTTGTTTTCCCAACGACATTACCTATATTTGCTTCCTTCAATGCTTGGTCTGAAACCTTGGTCGTTGGCTCAGAATGTCTTGGCGAATGTTTTGAATGATGGATAGGGGATGATTTAGGTTTGTATTGTTGTAGGGCATAGAAAACTATTCCAATCGCCAACAGAACAGAGAAAATCTGTTTGATCATTGTATTATTTGTAATGGAAAACTAGAACTCCCATAAAAAGGAGAAGGTTAATAAGGAAGTAAAGGATTTTTAATTATTTAATGATATCAATGAATCAAAGAACCCTCCCTTATGACTATGATTGTTGCGAACTCCTGATGGGTACCAATATCCACAACATAATGGAACTTTTTTACAATTTCTAAATGTTACTGAATCAAAATGGTGAAATAGTGAATGTCTTGTTTATTTTTAGCGCATAAAGTTGAGTTCGCAAATTTTTGTGAAACCCAAATTATTAATCCAACAAACACATGAAGTTATTACTTTTAGTTGTTGCCATGCTTGTGGCCTGCACAACAGCAGATTACGTCATCGAAGAAATATCCACCACAATAACACAGCAAGCATCAACTTGCAAGGTTAATGTAGAAGAAAAAATAGTCATGACCTTCACCCAAAAAGCATACACTGAATTCTATAGGCCTATTGAAGATCACACAAATTATCAGAAAGCAAGCATCGATTCTTCATTCACCGTGTCCTCACCAACTGTAACTATTCTTGGAAGTTCACATACCCAAAGAAATCAACAAAACGACGCTACCTTACTATATGTTAGATTTTCCCCTGCAATTGGTACGCACACCTTCATCTTCAGGTACATTATATTAAGTCCCTTGTTGACCAGTGGGGACGAGGACCGTATCAGATGGCCGTACCAATTTGGTACAGTAACCAAAAGCGTTATTACCACCTTTAACTTCCCATTCTCAAACCCAGGCACTTTTAACGTAGGTGGTGGAGGACTAAGCACCCAAACACCCACATCCGTAACTGTAACCCAGACCAACATTTCACCAAACAACAAGTACTTGCCCGTGGTCTCCTACAACCACGCACTAAGCCCATCAGGAGATTGCAAACAAGAAAAACCGAGCACGATATTAGTTATCATTCTTTGCAGCGTTTTCGGAGGTTTGTGTGTATGTTTGACTATCGTCGGTTGCATCTGCGGCATCATCAGAAGAAGTTTATTCCCATGGGGAGGCGGAGGATAC
The DNA here is from genome assembly GCA_026419775.2 of Acrasis kona. Lineage (NCBI taxonomy): Eukaryota > Heterolobosea > Eutetramitea > Acrasida > Acrasidae > Acrasis > Acrasis kona. The sequence continues at coordinate 6,406 of JAOPGA020001408.1, read as the reverse complement.
CACACCATCTACCACACTTCATCGTATCCTTCATCTGGTGGTTACCAATCAGGAGGAGGTTTCAACAGTGGTTTCAGTGGCACATCTGGAGTTGCTAACTAAACATTAAAAATTTTTAATTAATTTTAAATGTAAAAGAATGATACATGTTTGTTTATTGATCTACAATCCGAGTTGGCTTGAGTACTTCTCAATAAGTGATTCAAGAACTAAATGCTGTCTAACGCGTCTTCTACTTTTTGGGTTGTTGTCTCTTGAAATGCTTCTGTATTCATCAAGCACTTGTTGTAGAACCTTGCTTGCATGGCTGGCGGATGAGCTCTGGTTATCGTATAGTTTGTACAAAAGATCCTCGGCCTTGATTAATAGATTCTTTTTGCTGTCCTCAGTGTATGGATAATCAGCTTCGTTTGTGCGCTCTAAGATCGCCTCTACTTTCTCATCAATGTCTGTTCTGAGTTTTGGAGTGAATGCTGGTAATTCTGGAAAAACAAGCCTCTGAACTGCAGGCTTTGGCACAAATTGAACTGCATCTTCATTTTTTCTCTGTTGTAGATCCAATGATTCATCTGATGGTGCTGTTGCTTTTGGATCGTGAGTGATCGCAATCTTTGGTCCGTAAACACTACCAATGTACTTCTCCACCTGCTCGGTTACAGGGCTACATCCAATGTACGCAACCAATAAGTTGGGGTTTTTGCTTTCCAGATCGAACTTGCTGCCTTGATACGAGAATACAGTATGTACTTCACCTGAGAATCCTCCTGACATTTTATCTTATGTTCTGGTAAACCAATATTGTTATTAATAGATTTAATTCCTTGTTGTAAATTGAAGATCTAAATATATTATAAGTTATAAGTTGATCTCTTTCGACCAGGACTCGTAAGTATAATCCGAATCTGGCGGTCATGGTGCTAGCATATGCGCTAATAATCTTTTGCATAGAACAAAAAACACGTCGCATTATACTAATTAAACATTTTATTCTTCGATTCTGTCATCTCTAAGAATCCAATTATTTACCTTTAGGTTGTCAAGTTCTTCTTTTATGTGTTGTTCCTCAACCCCTCTTCGTCGTAGTTGACCTAAAAGGTCCATCCTAGTTCAAATTGATGATTTTCTAGTCACCGGGCAAACTGAAGATGAAGTGATACAACGACGAGATGCACTCATTCAGAACATTAAAGCATTTGGTTTAGAAGTGAACTATAAAAAATCGCAGCTTGAACCCCGCCAACAACTATTATATTTGTCATATGGAATGGATTTCGGGACTCATGACATTTATACCAAACCTGGGCGTACCGATGAAGTCCGATCCATTTTGGAGAGTCTTGAGCCGGGAATCTATAATAATGGAGACATACAACAGTTACTTGGGAAGATGACCCACAACCTCCCCACATCAAGTCTCAACCGCCGCCTGCAGGCAATCCGGAGAAGATTGTGGTATGGTAAAGGAGCCAGTGAATATCCAGTTCCTTTGAGCAACGGGGATTTAGAGTTACTTCACAAAATCAATGACGAGAGCGACCAACCCCATGAGCTCAAAATCAAAAGAGATCGCCCAAAGAAGAAACGCATTGTAGATCATTATTAAACAACCTATTTGTTTTCACGCTACTTATAACACAATATAATTGAACAATTATGTACCTATAGCCTCATGCCATACAATTAGAGTATGCAATCTAATGCCGGTAAAATTTATTTTTTTCTGTATGATAACATTGTAAAAGTGGTAGTTGAAATATTGTTACATGGTAACAAAGTTAAACCAAACCCCAAACCATAGAGAAGTCCTTATGGTTAGATTGATAACGACTGTGCAAGTGATGTACGTGTAGCGGTATGTAACTAGTCAAATGAAAAGTTACCAAAGTCTCTAAAAAAAAAAGGCGGGCGGGTGGGCGGAAGGAACATTTCATGTTTGTTTCAAACTACGCGCCCATGTTTCTTTGTATAACGGAAAACCCTCCATCATGTTTGAAAACGGTTGTATATTTGTTTCAAACTACGCGCCCATGTTTCTTTGTATAATGGAAAACCCTCCATCATATTTGAAAACGGTTGTTGTAGGAATGTTTCTTTGTACAAATGGAAAACCCTCCATCATACTTTAAAACAATCGTTGTAGGAATGTTGTATAACGGGTACGGTGTACTAAATCTAATTAATTAAAAAAAACAATACTCGAGTTAAACTCAGTAACCCATTCTTGAGTAGTTTTCAAATCGATTTGTAAACGACCTGAATGTGCTGTGGGGCAGCACATTCGTACCTGTGACTTTACACACTCTTGGTTACCTGTTCACACACACGTGTCCAGGTCAACCACTTACAACCATTTCCGTCAACCTGCATCAGGTTCAACTGGAGCATGTGGCATAGTCCTCCTGTACTGATTGTTTTGCTTTCTGAAGGTAGGCTGTACTTCACCATGTACATATGGGACAAAGTTATACTGAATGTTTTGTTGTTTGTGTTCACATCTTCGTTGAAGTTCTAGGCTTTAAATAGCCTAATTGTACCGCAGAACACTTCCATTTTTAATTGAACAGTTTTTTTATTGCGGAAGTTGTTGTGTGATGTCCGCGGAAGCTAAAATGTTTGTAAAAGATACGTTTCTTGATCCACATTTAATTGATTTCGTTCGTGATTCCAATTCATTTTCGAGCACACTCGAACGATTTCTTCTTGAATCGCAAGAGATTGTTGACATTTTGAATTATTCAAATTCGTCACATTTGGATTTGAATGGTGTGGATTTGAATTGTAACGTGGAACAAGTTGTTGCTCAATCGAATCCTCATCGGCTTGTATACGTGATTCTTCTTGGTTGACTCAAGCAGAGAATTCTAATTTTGATTGTTCGAATTTTAATTTTGAATTCTCCAGTTCAGATTGTTGTGCAAGAGATAAACAATCGGCGCATCCAGTTTTAAATTCAATCTTCTTGGTTGATTACAATTCCTCAAATGCTACCACCTTTTGTTTCAAAAGGGAATTCTTGGTTCATTGTAAATGTTCATTTTAAATGTTCCAATCGCTTTGTTGTGATTCGATGAGAGAATGGTGTTGTTGAATGAGACCGTCCAATTTTAATGATCTATTTTGAAATTGATTTTCTTTTCAAATGAATCGTTCCATTTTGGTTTGCAGGTTGGGTTATTCTGTTTGGAGTTGGTATTTCTGAATTTGCATTTCTCTTCTGAACAGATCCTTTTCGATGGTAAAGTCTCTCGCTTGTTGATTGAAATGTTCCATCTCTGATGCTCTTTTTGATCCAAACGTGTCGGAAAGGCACTCTTTTGCTCAATGTATTGATTCTTCCACGTGGATTGTTCTTGCGTGAATTTGGGCTTATCTTTTTCAAAGTCAAGCACGCTTGTTTGGAAAGTCTGTTGTTCTTGATTAAATTGTGCGACCAACAGTTGACGAGCTGACTGCTCCTTATTAAACTGCTTGAAGCGTTCTGAGAATGTTGCTAGATCCTTGTTGGTGAGTTGGGACTCCAAAGATGCGCATTTTGATTGAAGGTTGATGTAGTCCTCCTTCAACAGTTGGGCCTCCATGTTTTGCTCAGTTAGTTCTGCGTTGATACATTCATTCTTCTGCTCTAGGGTACAAACGTCGTCAATGAGGCGTTGATTCGTACTCCCCAAGGTTACTAATTCTTCGTCGCGATCAGAGTTGTTGGGGAACTGAGGTGCAGTTGAAGTGAATGGTTGATGGTTGTCACTGCCCTCGTAGGGAGCATCAAAATTGTCATTCCATCCAAAAGAATCCACATCAAAACCTCAAAAACCGAAGTCATCAGCATCTACATCGGAACCACTGTCTATATTACTCACATTGCCTACTACGCTTGGTACTTCAGGATCAGGTTGATCTGCGTCTAAATTAGAGTCTCTGCTACTTGAATCACCCTTCTCCTCATCTGAGTCACCCAAGACAATGCTTCTGTGACTCTCCTCTTTTTTGTATGATCAACTTCCCTCTGTCTTTTGTATACACACTTAGGAGAGGCTGCTCTTGGCTTGATGCTCTAGTTCTTGGTGTGCGAGAAGGGAGTTGAGATATTTTAAGTTTAGAAGAGCAAGAATATTCTGGTTTGAATTAACCCTCTGCGCAAGACTTCGAATCTTCTTCCTCCTCTGATTCTAATAACTTCTTGCTCACAGCCAAGTATGTTGGTACCACGCGTGATAGTGCATAATAGTCATTAAACATGATACTTATTGTTTTCATCTCGTTTAACTCGTGAGTTCCTCCGTAACTGCTCTCTCTTCAAAAATGTTTGGTTGTAAACTGCCATAAGTTGACTTCAATGAAATTCGGATGGACGGAGAGAAGACAAATGAACTACCCTTGAAGGGTTTCAAATTTCTTCTGACAAATGTAAACAAAACAGATGATTTCAAGGAGGAGATATCTTCTAATGGCGGTGATGTCTGTGGTGAAGCTGAAGATGTATTTCATGTTTCGTTCTTTCTTTTTAACATGTTAGGCTAATTATGTTGTGGTGGGAAAAAGAAAACAAACAAAAGCCACTGAGGACGCTAAAAAACACCAAGTGGATTTAGTCACTGTAAAATTTGTGAGATCCTGGATTGAAAGCGGGAAAAAGCCGAATCCTAAGGATTATACCCCAGGTTAGTCTCAAAGCAACGACTGCTGTTAAATTATAGACATTCCTATTCTTAAACAAACAAATCCAAAAAAGACCACGCAAATTGTAGACGATTCTAGTCTTGAACCAACAACTCCAAAAAAGACCACGCAGAGCATTCCTATACAACAAACACCTGGAAGCGGGAGCTTTCTTCCTCCTATGGATCCAAAAAATTTTAATTTGAAGTTTGTGAATCGAGAAACGGTCGCGGGCGAGCTTGCTGCTTTTTTCCTTGGTAATAAGGATAAGAATTTATCTGAAAAGAAGTATGCTAGACTTGCACAGCCGTTTGGGGCAGGGAAGACAGAATTCACCGCTCGTTTCAGAGAAGTAATAACTGACGAGGGATGGAGAAAATTAGAGGAAGTGTATGGGAAAGATGAAGTTGCTTCATTCAAAAAAGCAAACTACCTAAAACTTGACTTTCGTCAATTCGGTGCCGTTCTAGAAAGCGATGGAAGCAAACCCAGTTTGTTTGTGTATTTGAGAAAAAATTTAGAGTCGGCTTTGAAAAAATGTGGTCTGTACACCGATGAATCCGATATGTCACATATTAAAACTCCATGTATCGTCTGTATGGATGAGGTATCAAAAATTCACTACCCAGGAATTACTTCTTATCTGAACAATGAATGTGCCAGTAGCAGAAATGTCAGAAATTTACATCTAAATGAATTTATACAACATGTCCACAGAGTTTGTGGCTGTTTTGTTTTTAAAATAACAGCATCACCTGTCGCAGAATCGGTGGACATTATTGAAGATGATGAACTTATGAAACAAAGCAATGATACGGAAATTACATTTTTTTTAAGTCCCCTTCGCGGAGTTCATGTGGTTGAAATACTTGAAGAAACCAAAATTAACAACATTAGTATCTATCAACACTTGACCGATATAACCGTCGATGGAGACGTTGATGATTTTGCCTCATTGTTCGTTGTTTATACTGCAGGTTGTCCAAGAGTAGTAAAAGATTGCATAAATTTTTTAATAAATCAAAAATGCAAACTTGACAACCAATCGGACAGAGAGAAATGGATTTCATTATCGAAAGTAATGGTCAAAAGAAAGGATTTGGTACCAATCATACATGAAAATGAGCGCCCTCTATATTATGCACTCCTACTATCAGCTCACTTCCAATACAAATTCCCTGAAGACTCCGTATATAACTTCGCCGGAACTGATAAAAACTTGGCTTATTGGATGTCCAAGTATAATCTTTACTTTGACAGGGTTGAGGTTGATGGTCAATTCTTTATTCAAATTGTGGTGGGCCGTCTTACTTTAGAGATTCTGGTGAATGACGCCTGTTTCTCAAGCTATTTGAACAATTTAGTTAGTTCATGGAAATACGATGAAACGACTGACAAAGGAGCCATCTTTGAGAAGCTCACAAAGACCGCTTTGATAAATCAAATCACATTAGCGTGTTTTAATCTCACAACAGATAATAACAAGTGGAAAGACATTTCAAATGGAATATTCAGAGATTGCTTTTTTGGAGATTACAAAGTGACATTGTCAGAAAAACCAGTGAAACTAACTAATGGGTTCTCTGGTAGTGTTAGTGGTATTAAAGACCACAGGCTTGATACATGGGAACACAACCTACCCACTCATCCTGACAGCTATGTGCACCTATGTAAAAAGCTTTTCACTAGCAATACTATTTACCAGCCCGCTAAACGAAGTAGTAGTTGGGATTTTTGTTTACTCTAGAAC